>JASUUI010000074.1:0-25000 GCA_030444775.1 Atalantia buxifolia | reverse complement strand
CACAAGCAATGCTTAAAAAGGGGTCTACCATAAGATATAGAGCAGGTTTATGGAACGGTCTCCATTGGACGGGGATGCCTCAGTTGTAACCAAATCCTGTATATACAATTGAGTTTGTGTCGAACGAGAATGAGGTTTTCTATAGGTTCAAGCTTATTAATAGTTCAGTCCCTACTATGATGGTGATATTAACACGATAGGTGATGTACTGCGGTTCACATGGATGGAACATACAAAGAAATGAGGGTTGTTCGCGCGGTTCTCTGGAACTATACTGGATCAGTGTGACAATTATGCACTTAGTGGTCCATATGCTAGTTGTAACATCCATTCTGACTCTCCTGATTGTGAGTGTTTGGAAGGATTTGAGCCCAAATCTCCAGGAGATTGGTATATGGTTAGATAAGCCCGGCGGGTGTGTTTGAAAGACTCCATTGAATTGCAAGCATGGGGATGGCTTTATGAAGCTCAAAACAGTTAAAGTGCCTGATACACGTTACGCTCAGGTTGATAAGAACATCAGCCTTTTGGAATGCAAGGAATTATGTTCCAGGAATTGTTCTTGTACAGCATATGCTAACTCGGATGTGAGAGGAGTAGGAAGTGGATGCTTGCTCTGGTTTCATGATCTGATTGACATTAAAGTACTTCCAGAGATTGGGCAAGACATTTATGTGCGGATGGCTGCTTCAGAACTAGGTAAAATTGAGAGGAGAAAACAACAAAGGAAGGCGAAGCAAGTGACGATCATTACCACATCTATGCTTTTAGCCACAGGAGTAATTTTATTGGGAGCATTCGTCTATATTTGGAAAGAGAAGCACAGAAGTTATGGGAAGACTGATGATAGACAGGAATTGTATTCGAATGAAAAAGGCAGCAGCAAAGAAGAAATAGAATCACCAATATTTGATTGGAAGACCATAATTGATGCTACTGATAACTTCTCAGAGGAAAACAAGTTAGGAGAGGGTGGTTTTGGACAAGTTTACAAGGGAATGTATAGAGGGGCAAGAAATTGCAGTTAAAGACTTTCGAAAAGCTCTGGACAAGGAGTGGAGGAGTTCAAAAATGAAGCCCTTTTGATTGCTAAACTTCAGCACCGAAATCTTGTGAAGCTTCTTGGTTGTTGCACCCAAAGAGATGAAAGGGTGTTAGTTTATGAATACCTGCCAAACAAAAGCCTGGACTACTTTGTTTTTGATGCTACCAGAAGTAAAGTTCTGGATTGGCAAAATAGATGCCACATTATTGGGGGAATTGCTCGTGGGCTTCTTTATCTTCATCATGACTCAAGGCTGAGGATTATACATAGAGATCTGAAAGCCAGTAATGTTGTATTAGATAATGAGATGAACCCTAAGATTTCAGACTTTTGCACGGCTAGGGCATTTGGGTTAGATCAAACTGAGGCAAACACTAATAGAGTTGTTGGAACATACGGCTATGTGTCTCCCGAGTATGCAGTAGATGGATTATTCTCAGTGAAATCCGATGTCCTCAGCTTTGGTGTTTTGGTACTAGAGATAGTGAATGGGAAGAGAAACAGGGGATTCTACCATGCTGATCACCGCCATAACCTTCTTGGACATGCTTGGCAACTGTGGATACAGGAAAGACCAGTGGAACTAATTGACAAATCAGTATACGACTCTTGTTCTTTATCTGAAGCATTATGATGCATTCAGGTTGGTCTGTTATGTGTGCAGCAAATACCAGAAGAAAGGCCTAACATGTTATCTGTGGTTCTAATGTTGAGTGGTGAAAGGTCACTGCCTCAACCCAAGCCGCCTGGATTCTTCACCGAAAGGAATCTACCAGCGTCGGAGTCCTCATTGAGCAAGCAAAATTTATCGTCAACCAATGAAATCTCTTTCTCAATGTTAGAAGCTCGATAACAAGGACCAGTTTTATAAATCAATGGGAGTTTCCTGTACAACCCAAGCAATAGATAATGCTGATGCTAGTTCACAAACAATTCGTTTCAAATTCCAGGTGCATAAAATTCTGCACCGGACTAGCACAATTATAACTGATCGGCCTCCAGTAGGAATGTTAAAGATGTTCATGACTTATTTTCAGTATCTTGATAACTTGCACTGAGTTTTTTTTTTTTTTTGGTGAAAATATATAAGACTATAGGGAGAACCTGAAAATGAGATTCTTGATGTACTCCAAATAAGTTTTGATGGGTCAAAAGAAACAGAGAAGAAAATATTTCTCTATATTGCATGTTTCTATGAAGGGAAGTATAGAGATTATGTGAAAAAAATTCTCAAATATTGTGATTTTGGCCCAATTATCGAAATTGTTGGTCCTATTGAAAAATCTCTATTAACTGTAGATGATTTCAGCGGACTGTGGATGCATGAGTAGTTACAAGAAATGGGGTAGACAAATTGTTAGGAGGCAATCCCCTCAGGAGCCTGGAAACTGCAATCGATTGTGGGAGGAAGCAGATATATGCCATGTGTTATCACAAAGCACAAGTAAATGTTCAGTTAGGTTGAAAACTTGCAATTTTGGGATCATGATCACTTATTTAACTAGTTAAACCCTTGCATAATATTTTCTTTCTTTCAATTTTTTTTTGGTTCCCACTTATTTTTTGTTATAATGTTTAGGAAACTGATGTAGTTGAAGCATCATATTTGATCGCTTTAACAACAAAGAGATGCATGTCAGTGCTAAAGCCTTTTCTAATAGGACCAATCAGACTTCACAAGAGTACCAAATTTAGGGGAGCTGATTTCTGAAAGATTTACAAGGTTGCAGGAGATTCACTCATTTTTTCTGCTTCAAAGTAGCTGATTTTGTTGAATTTGAAAGGTTGTACAAGTCTTTCAACTCTTCCATGCAAGATTATGAAATCTCTTAAGACACTAGTTCTTTCTGGTTGCTGGAAATTGAAGGAATTTCTAGACATTGTGGGAAGTTCTTTCGGATGGAACTGATATTAAAGAACTGCCATATCAATTGAACTTCTATTTGGACTTGCTCAGTTGACTCTGAATGGCTGCAAAAATCTTGAGTGTCTTCCAAGGACCATAAGTGCTCTAAAATATCTATCAACTTTGAATCTCTCCAGCCCTTTGAAATTCAGAGAGTTCCCAGAGAAAACTTCAAGCAGGGATCAGCTATTGGAGCTTCATTTGGAAGGAACTGCTATAAGAGGATTGCCAGCATCTATTGAACTTCTTTCTGGCAATGTCTTGTTGAATTTGAAAGATTGCAAAAATCTCAAGAGTCTTCCAAGTACCATAAATGGTTTGAGATCTCTTAGAACGTTGTATCTCTCTGGCTGCTCCAAACTTAAAAATGTGCCAGAGACCTTGGGGAAAGTTGAAAGCTTGGACGTTAGATTGTCTTGTTAGAATTGGACCAAAATGCAGAATGATTTCGACTATGTGGAACAGAGTGCAGTGGAGACAGTAACAAAGTTAGCAAAAGCAGAATCGCTAAGGTACTTTACAAAATTAATAATTTCCTTTATAACATGCAGTACCGTATTACTTCTATGTGCATTCCTATCAATATCTTCGACCGAAAGATTCAGATTCATGGAAGAAGAATGTTGATAAGGGCATCAAGCTATCTACAACAGCAATATCAGCTTGCTCACTTGCCTGCCATAGGCTGATTCAAACCTCAAGAGCCATGCCGAAGAGTTGAATCAAATAACAGAAAATTCACATCTTAGGTGGCCTTTTCTTCCAGCTTAGTCACTGCATCATTTTTTATAGCAGGTTCGTTCTATAGTAATCTCATAGGCACATATCATGAACTTTGTTTTGCCATGCTTGCATACTTTGTTTACTTCTGCACGGTGATATACACATTCACTATCTCTATTTTGCATGACTACTATAAATTTAAGTAGAAATTGATTTTTGAATATGCTCTTATCCCTTATTAATCATATAAAAAGTTCATATGTCAGGGTATATGACTATTTACAGCTGTCTTGCAGATGGATTCGTAACCTTACTAAGTAATATTTTCAACAATTTTTGGATTTGCTGATCTATATTCATCAATTGCATACAACTGTAGCATTTATTTGAATTTAGAGCCTGGTCATAATTAGAATCCATAAATGACAAATACAGAAATGATCAAATTACTAGCCTCAGGAGTTGCTATATATGTTATTGTTGAAGGATGATTCAAATTCTTTATGTTTGTTAGTTTCTGTTTGGGTGGGAAATTTAAGTTTTATCTGAGTTGACTGTATTGACCACTGCTTGTATCAAAAAAATCTGAATAATAACTTACAACTTGTGAGGCTTGTAACCAAAAGATGCCTAAAACCAATTATTTCTAAGAGAAGTGGACAGCCGTAAACCTTTCTTCCCGAGCTTTAAGCAACTTCAAAGAAAAATGTCAAGCTTTCAACCTTTATTTTCCAATCTTTACTTATTTTAATGAGAAAATACTACAATTAAAAAAAAATTGAAAGATTGTACAGGACTTATTCCAAAAGAATATTTTACTCATTTTTCCCTAAAAAATGCAATTACATTTGAAATCCTTTCTTTGATGTGTAGATTGTAGATTACTGAAGCTAGCTTTTGTCAACATCAAATAGACCATGTCTTTTCTACACTAAAGACCAAAATCATTCTTCATTATTCCTTTCGGCACACGCTTTAGACTAAAATTGTTGTTTGGGAAATTAATTAGAACACATGAAAATCCTTTCATTGATTTCTTTGAAACAAACTTAATTGAAAATTCAAGTAAAAAATGTCGAGCCTTTAACCTTTACTTTCCCATCTTTACTTATTTTAACAAGAAATTTCTACAATTTAAAAAAAAAAATCTTAAAAGATTATAATGGAATTTTTTCGAAAGAGTAAATTCTTAAAAGATTTTAATGGAATTGTTCCACAAGAATAAAATTCTTAAAAGATTAAAGTGGAATTTTTCTAAAAGAATATTTTATTCACTTTGCCCTATAAAATGCAATTACATCAAAGACGCCATTAATAAAATGCTTAAAAAAATCCTTACTTTGGTCAACATCAAGTCGACCATATCTTTGATTCAATGCGCCACTAAAGGCCAGAATCATTCTTCATGATTACTTTCGGCATACACTTTTGATTGAACTTTTTGTTTTTGAGAAATTAGTTAGGATACATAAAAATCTTCTCACTGATTTGATCTCTTTGAAACAATCTTAATTGGGAATTCATGTAAAAATTTATCATCTTTGATTGCTTCCAATAAGCTCAAACATGTAAGCTAATTTTCTTACATTTTCAATTTTACTTGTATCTCGGGGTTTGCTCTGCATGAATTTACTAGAACTGCACTAGCGCCTTCTGATGTAACATTACAAATTAAATCAATTTTAGGTCTGACAAAAAGCTGCAAATTGAAGAAAGGGCACATACTATGTTAGAGGCTAGACTTAGTTCCAATTATAAGTTTTTCTAAGACTCAAGTTTTAGATTTGAGCTCTACTTTACTTGCATGCCACCAATTTGAAAAAATGTGCATACTAAATTTTTTTGGAGAAAAATGGAATTGAATAATAAACGTACAGTAAAAAATTTACTTGTGTTGTGATTTACACAGATGGATCAAAAACAATGATTGGCGGATTGAATAATGAGTTTAAAATAAAATTAAAGAAAAATTTAGTGTTGTTGTGATTTTCAAGGACGAATAAAAAAAAAAAGGAGGGGATTATAAGTGTAGTTAAACAGTCCATTAGGCAGGTCCAGCTATCTATCAACTGTTGCAAGGCATTTCTGATTTTCGGAGAACTTTTTCTCGACGTTTGGATTTTATAGAATCTGGATTTAGACAATGATAGGAGTTGTACAATACAAACCTCAGCTTAGAATCAAGCTTCGGGTTTGATAATGGGTTCGTTCAATAATAATCTCCTATGCACATATATTACTATTTATTTTATCACACACTATACTATTGACTATACTACTATAGCAAAGTTTTTTCTATTTCGCATAATTATTATAAAATAAAAAATTTATATTTATTTTTACTTTAATTTTCTTTATAGATAAATTAATTTACATCCTCAAGAATATTGTTGCAAGTGTATTCTTATAAAAGTAAAAAAAAAAAAAAAACTCACTGAGATACTTTCTTAACAGCAGTGGTCTCTTGAGATACTTTTAAAATATAAAAACTAAACAGATATTTAAATAAAAATATATAGATTAAACAAGTATTTACCCAAAATTAAGACATCAAGTTGTATAATTATTTACAGCTGCGTTGCGGATAGATTCATAACCTTAACTATTCTTTTATGGCAACGTAGAGTAGCTGCCTTCTTGACCGTCGTATGCATATGAGAAGAATCCAAAACAGGAACCAATAATTGTGAGACACGTGTGATGAAGATTTCGTCCAATTGTCCTGATGATGAGACGGTTAGGATTTTGGAAGCTGCATTCCCGTTGTTGGTAACAATTTATGTTAAATACGTTCGGCAATGCAACACGTAAAATCGTAAAAATGATGAAGCAACATTTTACTTATTTCAGGCTTTACTTATTTCAACAACAAGATTCTATATCTTAAAAAACAAAAAAACAAAAAATCTTAAAGATTATGATGGAATTCTTCCGAAAGAATAAATTCTTAAAAGATTTTAGTGGAATTTTTCCAAAAGAATAAATTCTTAAAAAGATTATCGTGGAATTTTTCTAAAAGAATATTTTATTCACTTTGACCTATAAAATGCAATTACATTGAAGCCGCCCTTGATAAAATACTAAAAGAAATCTTTGCTTTCCTCAACATCAAGTCGACCATATCTTTGATTCCATGCACCACTATAGACCATGATCATTCTTCATAATTGCTTTCGGCATACATTTTTTATTATACTTTTTGTTTTTGAGAAATTAATTAGAACACAAAAAATTCCTCTCACTTATTTCTTTGAAAGAAAGCTAGGTCCTCAACTATAACTTTTCAGTTTAAACTATTGAAAAATTATAATTATAAAATAAAAATTAATATTATGTAATAAATATAATTTTAAATAATAATTTTCACAAAATTAATAAAGATATAATAAATTTTCATTATACAACTTAATTTTCAATTTACAGTTGTTAGTGTTTATAAAACACTTTGTTGTTGTAGTTTAAAAATTACAGTTATCCAACCTCAATTTCGAATAGAGCCTTGATTAGAAATTCAAGTAAAAATTTACCATCTTTTATTGCTTCCAATGAGCTCAAACATGCAAGTTAATTTTCTTATATTTTTTTATTTTTATTGTATCTAAGCGTTTGCTTTGCAAGCATAAATGTCTTACATATTTATGTATTATTTTTTGCATATATAAAATTCAATTTGAATTAATTTAAGAGGAAATTTTGTTCTCCTGGTTTTCTGCTCCTTTAATTTGCTGGTTGTGTGCTGATTATGATTTATTTAAGAGCCATTTATTCATAAAATTTCATTTCAAATAAAGCTAAAATGTCCAATGTATTAAAATTTGTCAAAACTTCATGTAAAAATCATTAGGAGAAAAATGATTATTTTAGTCATTTTGAGTCCCTCGACAGATTTTGAGGGAGATTGGAATATTTTGTAATTTGCTGTACAGAGTTATGATGCATCTTTATCGACTTTTGTGTTGACTGAACCTGATTGACCTCTGAATGCGAGCTCATGTTGGTCCGTCCGCTGAATACGTGTTCTTTAATGCATCAACTCGACTCGTATTTGACCCGATATTGACCCATGTGACGTATCTTGTTGGCCGTTGATCTATGTTGTGTGAGGGTACTGCATGGTTAACGTTGTATCTGGACCATTATTTTCATCATATTGAACGCGGTCCAAGGGTTCTGAAGCTGCCACGTACTCTGCTACTCCGAACCTTTGATTTAATTTATTTTGGTGGATCCAACGGCCATTTTCCTTATCTCTTTAAAATGTAAAAGCATCATTTTAAGCATTACAGGCTGTCGATTTCGAGTGAGCTTACAAGTGTTAAGGCCAAAAAATTTTGAAGTGGACATCAGCCTTGGGCAATTTTATTTTGGGGAATGTTGGGAAAGGGACTATCAAGTAGTTATAAATTAAGTGAGAACAAAAGTTATTTTTCTCTTTTTGTAATTAAAATAGAATGTGCATTATAAATAAAGAGATAAAAAAATAAACTAATAAATCTAAAAAAAAACTAACTATAAGAGACACAGATTTTTACATGAAAAATTCAAAGTGAGAAAAGCTACAGAACCGTAGTCCGATATAATCTTCCACTATATTAATGGGATAACAGCATAAATTCCTCATTAGATAATATTAGAAGCTACCAACATCAAAAATTTCAATATTCTTAACTTACAGTAATAACTTAATAATTATCTTTCTAAATGTTGGTCTCTCTAATAATAGTTAATGAGAGGATAAAATAAAAATTAAGACTAGTAAGATTATAAAGGGTATTACCAAAAATTTACTCTCAAAATTTAAGAAAAAACAGAGTTAATTTCGCCTTTCCAATTAAAGAGGCTTCTCTCTCCCTCCCTCTCTCTCTCTCTCTCGCCACTGTTTCTTCTCCACTCGTCCTTTTTGTTACGGGAAACTAGGCCTGCCGCTTCCTTTTATAGCCAAAATTACATGGCGAATTTCATACAAGTCCAGATCTTAGTAATAATTACAAACTAAATAATTTCTCTATACTTTAAGCTTTTGGGCCCCAAATGAGGTGAACCAAACAAATCACCCCCTCCAGATCATGTAAACGGCACCACCAAGCCCGTTCTCTGCATACAACTTTTTAGCTTCTTCTTGAACAATGATTTTGTCATCATATCTAACCCATTCTTCGCTATGTGTATCTTCTCAATCTGCAACTGTTTCTTCTCAAGCACGTCTCGTATTTAATGATACCTTACATCAATATGCTTAGATTTCGAATGGTATGTCAAAATCTTTACCAAGTGAATGGCACTCTAACTGTCGTAGTACACAATAAAGTTTTCTTGCTTCATACCTAACTCTTGTAGGAAATTTTTCATCTACAAGGTTTCCTTGCAACCTTCAGTAATTGCAATATTTGCTTCTGTGGTAGACAAAGCAATACACTGCTGAAGCCTGGACTGCCATGAGACTGCTCCCCTTGTAAAGGTGAGCAAATATCCTGATAGGGATTTTCTTAAATCAACATCTCCTGCCATATCTGTATCCGTGTACACTTGAAACACAGGCTTGTCACCACCAAAATATAAACATGCCTTGGAAGTGCCTCTGAGATATCTGAGAATCCACTTCACTGTTGTCTAGTCTTCTTTGCCTGGATTGGAGAGAAACCGACTAACTACTCCAACTGCATGAGCAATATCTGGTCTTATATAAACCATGGTGTACATCAAACTACCAACCGCTGAAGCATAAGGAACTCCTCTCATCTCTTGCTTCTCTTTCTCACTTGTAAGACAATGCTCAGAACTAAGCTTGAAATGGCCTGCAAGTGGAGAACAAACAAATTTTGCCTTACCCATGTTAAATCTTTCAAGAACTCTTTCAACATATGCTTCTTGAGATAACCAAAACTTCCCAACTTTTCTATCATGGGAAATTTTTATGCTAAGAATTTATTTTACCAGTCCCAAGTCCTTCATTGTAAAAGACTTGCTAAGCTTTCTCTTTATATTGTCAATCTTACTAGCATCCTGGCCAGCAATCAACATGTCATCCACATAAAGAAAAAGGATAATAAAGTCATTATCACAAAACTTCTTCACAAAAATACAATAATCGCACGTGGTCTTACTGAAACCATGATTCTCCATGAAAGCATCAAACTTCTAGTACCACTGTGTTGGTGCTTGTTTCAGCCTATATAAATTTTTCTTTAAATTGCACACAAGTTTTTCTTTGCCTTTGACATTGAACTTTTCAGGTTGCTCAATGTATATTTCCTTCTCTAAGTCACAGCGCAAGAAAGATGTCTTTACATCAAGCTGTTCAATCTCCAAGTTCAAGGTAGTTACTAATCTTAGAACAACTCGAATAGACGACATCTTCATTACCAATCTAACCTTATATCGTTGCTATCTTAGAATAATGAAGATGTTGAATAGACATCTTCATTACATGAGGAAATATTTCTTCAAAATCAACACATTTCTTTTGACCAAAACCCTTCACAACCAATCTAACCTTATATCGTTGTTGTGAGTTATTTTCAGTTTTCAAACTGTAAGCTCGCGCACTTTCCCTTAGATAGCTTCACTAGGTCATAAGTGTGGTTCTCATTCAAGGATTTCATCTCCTCTTGCACGGCTTTAACTCACTCAATTTTATGCTGATGAGACATGGCTTCTTCAAAACATTCTGGCTCCCCTCCATCTGTAAGTATCACATACTCATGTGGAAGATATCTAGTAGAAGGTCGTCGTTCTCTAGTAGATTTTCTCAATTTTGGCTCAACTGGTAGTGCTAGTGGTTTTTGAAGTGCCTGGTCAACTGATTCTGCTAGACCATCATTATTATCCTCTTTAGCTCCCCCATGATCATCATGAACTACAGGTGGAGAAATTGAAGTTGGAATAATAGAAATCTCTGGAGATGACTGAAACTTATCATTATTTTCTACATCACCAACTATCTGATTTTCAAGAACATAACATCTTTACTTCTGACCAATTTTCTTACCACTAGATCCCATAATTTGTACCCAAATTCTTCATGCCCATGGCCTAAGAAAATGTATTTCTTGGCTTTATCATCAAGTTTCGATCTCTTATTTTTAGAGATGTGAACATATGCTCTGCAACCAAACACTCTCAAGTATTTATAAGAAACATCTTTCTCAGTCCAAACTCTCTCAGGTACATTGTCATCTAATGAAGCTGAAAGAGAAAAGTTAATCAAGTCAACTGCAGTACATATAACCTCCGTCTAGAAGGATTTAGGAAGCTTAGCATCAGAAAGCATACATTTGACCATATCTTCAATTGTTCTATTTATCCTTTCTGCGACACCATTCTATTGCAGGGTTTTTGGTACAGTCTTCTCAAGTCTGATTCAATGGGATCTGCAATACTGCTCAAATGGCCCTCTGTACTCACCACCATTATTTGTCCTAATACATTTTAATTTTCTTCTTATCCCTTTCTCAACATAAGCATGGAAGAACTTAAATATGTCAAGCACTTGGCCTTTAGATTTCAAAGCAAAAGCCCATACTTTTCTAGAACAGTCATCAATAAAAGTCACAAAATAAAGTGCACCTGCTATTGATCTACTTTGTATTATGTAAATATCAGAGTGAATCAAATCAAAGATTTGTAACTTTCTAGATGGAGAAAAGCTTTTAAAAGCTATTATGTGTGTCTTTCTAGCTAAGTAATGCACACAAGTCTTAAGGGATATACCAGTGAAACTCTGTAGAAATCCTTTTTTGGCAAGAGTTTCTAACCCTTTCTCAGCAATGTAACTAAGTCTTTTATGCCATGTCTCAATGTTAGAATATTTTACAGTCATATTCACATCTTTTTTCTTGATCTTGGCTTCTATCACATAGAGAGTGTTTGCTTTCCTCCCCTTAATTAATACTAGGGAGCCTTTGCTGAGCTTCTATTTTCCTTCACCAAATTGGTTAATTTAACCATCATCATTAAGTTTACCTGTAGAGATCAAACAGAGATGAACATCTGGTACATGTCTGACATCTTTAAGTAACAATTTATAACGAATGTTGGTCTCCAAGTAAATATCTCTTGTGCTCAAAATCTTAGATGCCTCTTCATTTCCTATCCGAACATGGCCATAATCACCTTTAACATAGGATGTAAAGTAATCACGATGTGCAACAGTATGAAACAAAGCACTCGAATTAATCACCTAATCACTGGTATGACAAGTGAGATTTACTGAGCTCTCATCATAAACAATAAGCAAATCACCATCGACTATGGCTGCAATATTCTCTTTGTCACTTTTCTAAGCATCACCCTTTTCTTTCGCCTGTTGTCTTTTCTACAATTTACACTCCCTTTTGACGTGACCCTTTTTTGGACAATGAAAGCAGTTGAGGTTTCTTCTCTGGAACTTAGATCTTCCTCTGAGGTTATCATTATTCTGTTGGCGGTAATTTTTGCTTTGGCTCCTCCCCCGCTTGTCTTGCTTTTCTAAATCAAGTGTATCTGACTTAGAGGGAATTGTTTCAACACTCTTTCTTCTTCATTCTTCATTCCGCAGCTTATCAATAACCATATCCAAAGTTAATTTTCCATTTGGCACTAAATTATTCTTTGATATCACTAATGTCTCCCAACAGTCAGGCAAAGAACTAAGCAATAATAGTGTTTGTAACTCATCATCTAGAATAATCTTCATAGTAGTCAACTGATCAACCAAGCATTGAAACACACTAGTGTGTTCAGTTATACTGTACCCCTCCTTGTATTTCAAGTTAACAAGTCTTTTCATCATATTGGCTTTATTCTGTACTGTCGACTGCTCATAAATTGTCCCTAATTTTCTCTAAAGGATATCAGCCCTGGATTCTTTTGCTACATGGTGGTACACACTTTGATCAGTCCATGACCTAATAGTACCCACGACTTTCTAGTTTAAAAGTAAAAATAGAAATGCAAGAAAGGCAGAGGAGAAGCCAAAATAGAAATTCCCGCCAATAGAACAATAATAGCATCAGAGAAAGATCTAAATGCTCGAGGAGAAATACGAAGTGCTTTCATTATTAGAAAATGGGTCACGTTAAAAGAGAGTGTAAATTATGGAAAAGAGAACAGGCAAAATAAAAGGGTGATGCTCAGAAAAATGACAAAGAGAACATTGCAGCCATAGTTGAAGGTGATTTGGGTATTGTTTAAGATGAAATCTCAATAAATCTCACTTGCCATACCAATTATTAGGTGATTGATTCGGGTGCTTCACTTCATGTTACTACACATCATGATTACTTTACATCCTATGTTAATGGTGATTATGGCCATGTTCGGATGGAAAATGAAGGGGAATCCAAGATTGTGTGCATAAGAGATATTTGCTTGGAGACCAGCACTGACTGTAAGTTATTAGTTAAAGATGTCAGACATGTACCAGATATTCGCTTCAGTTTGATCTCTACAGACAAATTTAATGATGATGGTTATATTAACAAATTTGGTGAAGTAAAATGGAAGCTCACCAAAGTCTCCTTAATGTTAGCTAAGAGGAGGAAAGTAAACACTCTATATATGATAAAAGCCAAGATAAAGAAAGAATATGTGAATGTGGCAGTAAAAGATTCTGGCATTGAGACATAGCATAAAAGACTTAGTCACATTAGTGAGAAAGGGTTAGAAACTCTTGTTAGAAAATGATTTCTACACAGTTTCGCAGGTATGTCCCTCAAGACTTATGTTCATTGTTTAGTTGTAAAGAAACACATAGTAGCTTTTAAAAGTTTTTCTCTATCTAGAAAGTCACAAATCCTTGATTTGATTCACATTGATATTTACATGATGCAAAGTAGATCAATATGAAGTGCACTTTATTTTATGATTTTTATTGATAATTGTTCTAGAAAAGTGTGGGCTTTTACTTTAAAATCTAAAGACTAGGTGCTTGAAATATTTAAGTTTTCCCATGCTTATATTGAGAGAGGGACCGGAAGAAAGTTAAAATACGTTAGGGCAGATAATGATGGTGAGTATAAATGGCCATTTGAGCAGTATTGCAGATCTCATGAAATCAGACTTGAGAATACTATAACAAAAACCCCGCAGCAGAATGGTGTTGCAGAAAGAATGAACAGAACAATTGAAGAGAGGGTCAGATGTATACTTTCTGATGCCAAACTTCCTAAATCCTTTTGGGCGGAGGCTATGCGTACTGCAATTGACTTGATTAACATTTCTCCTTCAGTTCCATTAGACGGTGATGTATCTAAAAGAGTTTGGACCGGGAAAGATGTTTCTTATAAACACTTGAGAGTGTTTGGTTGCAGAGTATTTGCTCACATCCCTAAAGATGAGAGATTGAAGCTTGATGATAAAGCCAAGGAATGCATTTTCTTAGGTTATGGGCATGAAGAAATTGGGTACAGATTATGGGATCCAGTGGCAAGGAAGTGGTATGGAAATTGATCAGAACTAGAGATGTTATGTTCCTTGAAGATCATATAGTTGGTGATGCAGAGAAGAGTGATAAGTCTCAATAATCTCAAGAGATTTATATTATTCCAACTTTATTTTCTCCACTTATAGTTCATGAAGATCATATGGGAACTAAAGAGGATAATAATGATGTTCCAGCAAAACTAGTTGACTAGGCACCTCCAAAACCACCAGCACCACCAGTTGAGCAAGAATTGAGAAAATCTATCAGAGAATGGAGACCTTCCACTAGATATCCTCCATATTAGTATTTGATGCTTATAGATGGAAGAGAGCCAGAATATTTTGAAGAAGCTATGTCTCACTAGCATAATAGTGAATGGGTTAAAGCCATGCAAGAAAAGATAAAATCCTTGAATGAGAACCACACTTATGACTTAGTGAACCTTCCTAAGGGAAAAAAGCACTGCAGAACAACTGGGCTTATAGGTTAAAGAATGAAAACAACTCACAGCAGCGGTATAAGGCTAGATTGGTTGTGAAGGGTTTTGGTTAGAAGAAAGGTATTGATTTTGAAGAAATATTTTCTCTTGTGGTGAAGATGTCTTCTATCCAAGTTGTTATGGAACTAGCAACTAGCTTAAACTTGGAGATTGAACAACTCGATGTAAAGACAACTTTCTTACATAGTGACTTAAAGGAGGAAATACACATAAAGCAACCTGAAGGATTCAGTGTTAAAGGCCAAGAAGAACTTGCATGCAAGTTGAAGAAAAGTTTGCATGGACTGACACAAGCACCAACACAGTGGTACAAGAAGTTGGATTCTTTCATGGAGATTCATGATTTCAACAAGATTATGTGCGATCATTATGTTTTTGTGAAGAAGTTTAGTGATAATGGTTTTATTATCCTTTTGCTTTATGTGGATGACATATTAATTGTTGGCCAGGATGCTAGTAAGATTGGCAATCTTAAGAGGGAGCTTAGCAAGTCGTTTGCAATGAAGGACTAGGGATCAGTAAAACAGATTTTTGGCATGAAAATTTCCCGTGATAGAAAAGCTGGGAAGTTTTGGTTATCTCAAGAAGCATATGTTGAAAGAATTCTTGAAAGATTTCACATGAGTAAGGCAAAATCTATTTGTTCTCTACTTGCGGGCCATTTTAAGCTTAGTGCTGAGTATTGTCCTACAAGTGATAAAGAGAAGAAAGAGATGAAAAGAGTTTATTATCTTCGGCACTTGGTAGTTTGATGTACGCCATGGTTTGTACAAGCCCAAATATTGCTCATGTAGTTGGTTTAGTTAGTCAGTTTCTCTCTAATCTGGGCAAAGAACACTGGACAACAGTGAAGTGGATTCTCAGATATCTAAGAGGTACTTCCAAGACATGTTTATGTTTTGGTGGTGACAAACCTATCTTACAAATTTATACAGATGCAGATATGGTAGGAGATATGGATTCTAGAAAATCTCTATTAGGCTATTTACTCACCTTTGTAGGGGGAGGAGTCTCATGATAGTTCAGACTTTAGCAATACGTTGCATTATCTACCACAAAAGCAGAGTATGTTGCAATTACTGAATGTTGCAAAGAAACTTTGCGGATGAATAATTTCTTACAAGAGTTGGGTGAATATCAAGACAACATTATTGTGTACTGCGGCAGTCAGAGTGTCATTCATTTGGCAAAGAATTCGACATACCATTCGAAATCTAAGTATAAGTTATGTGAGGTATCATTGGATACGAGACGTGCTTAAAAAGAAATAATTACAAGCTGAGAAAATACACACAACGAATAAATGGGTCAGATATGATGATAAAGTCATTGCCTAAGAAGAAGATAGAAAGCTATATGCAGAAAACGGGCTTGGTGGTGCCCTTCACGTGATCTGGAGGGAGAGATTTGTTGGGTTCACTTTATTTGGGGGCCCAAAAGCCTAAAGTCTAAATAAATTACTTGGTTTGTAATTATTATTAAGCCTTGGACTTGGATAAAATTTGCTATATAATTTAACTATAAAAGCAAGTGGCAGTCCTAGTTTTCTCATCACACAAAAGGACGAGTGGAGAAGAAAAAGCGGTAAAAGAGAGAGACAAGCCAGTAGAAGGTTTTAATTTGGGAATAATATTTTCAATCTTTGATCGGGGGATCGGAAGGTGATTTGGACTCTGTTTTCTCCAAAATTTTAAGGGTAAATTTCTGGCCTCGCCCTCTATAATCTTACTGGTGTTGATTTTATTTTATCCTTTCTTTACCTATTATTTGAAATACTCATTTGTTGGAGAAATAGTTATTAGACTGTTACTGTAAGCCAAAAATCGTGAGATTCTTGATGTTGGTAGCTTCTAGTATTATTTAGAGAAGAATTTGTGTTGTAATCCCATTAATATAGTGGAAGACTATGTCGGACCACGGTCCTATAATTTTTCCTATTTTGGATTTTTCACATAAAAATCTAAATCTTTTGTAGTTTATTTTTACTTTGAATTTATTCATTTATTTTTCTGCTTATTTATTTATGGTGTACATCTTATTTTAATCACACAAAGAGAAAAAATATTTTATTCCTACTTAATTTGTAAGTATTTATGGTAGTTCCTTTCCCAATACTACTAACTAACAAGTGTTAATCAGGTTAGGTGAGCTGACTTTTGTTGACCAAGGCTTGTACAAAACTGAATAACAGAACAACTTGCGAGGCTTGTAACCAAAAGGATGCCTGAATCTAAAGCCAACTATTTTTAATAGAAATGGAGAGCACGAAATTTTTTTTCCCTTCCCAAGCTTTATGCAACTTCAATGAAAAATGTGAAACCTTTATTATTTTTTTTTATTCTTTACTTTTTTAAAGAGGAGATTCTGCAACTAAAAAAAAAACTTAAAATATTGTAATGGAATTATTCCAAAAGAATATTTAATTCGTTTTTCCTATAAAACGCAATTACATTGAAGACAACCTTAATAAAAGACTTAAAGAAATTTTTGCTTTCGGTGCGTAGCTTATTGAAGCCAGCTTTTGTCAACATCATATCAATCAAAATCATTCTTCAAATCATTCTTCATTAATTTCACACGGACTATATATTATTACTGTACTTATATATTTCGATTTCAAAATCAATTTACAGGAAGGTGCTCGAACGATAGTTTTGTCGGCTATTTACTTTTAATGATAGTGATTGCCATGCGAATAATTTTATGATATTTAATAATTCTTTGAGTAATTAATAATGACAAGTGGAAGTTTATAACGAATGATTAATTATGCAAGTCGATTTTCATTGAGGCTTGCTGTGGTCGCGTGATTTGATTGTCTTCTTTCTTTTGGGCAAACACTCCATGGAGTTCCAATAAGCTGTAAATTTTATCTTGTACGTTTCTCTTTTATTTTCATAATTAATTTGTATTTTCTGTTCTTGTTTAAATATTGTACATTTCTCAACCCCAAAATGTTGATAAATAACGGTACGTGATTACTAATAGAACTATGTGCTGAAAACTCAAATAGAGACAAAAATAGTTTACGAATCTAACTATCAAAATCAAATTAAGAGAATGAATGGCGATGATTCAAATCAAATTAAGAGAATTCAAATTTAAATTAGCTTTCAAAATCTCCAAACACTGACTTGAGCGTTAGGGTATCTTTTGCAGGCAGATGCTCAGGTTTAATTGTCCTATTTTTATGAGCTTAATCTAGGATAATTAGAGGAATCAATTACCATCTCTAGTTCATTCTACTCCGAATTATCTTGTTTATGATGAGTGAAGTTTAATAACCTTCAAATGGTAAGAAAATTCTTGGATCAAGGTTAGTTGATGATTAGTCTTGGCAGTCCACCCCCCCCCCCCCCACCTCACTTAGGCTTTGTTTAAAATTGGATTTGGACAGCTATAATTTCAAAATTGCAAAACTAAAATGCTTAGTAAAATTATTTGTTGTAGTTTGGAGGCTAAATTAATTTAATTTTATACTCGTTGATAAAAAATCTATTATATCGTTACTAATTTTATCAAAATTATAATTTGAAAATTATATTTATTACATATTATTAACTTTTATTTATAATTACAACATTTTTCTATAATACTTAGGCCCTAACACTCTAGTGATAGAGATTGAACTACATTAATGGTGCTTTTACTCATGGAACTTAAGAATCGAAATTCGGAATTAGAATGATTCGTAGTGTGTACTTCTTAAAATAGAAAAGGGAATGGAAATGAAAGAAATATGGGATCATACGTTTCTGGAAAATTTGTGAAATTTGTTCGTGGAATTCCTAACTAGTTACCACCAACAGCAGAGGTGGATTACTAGCAATAAGCATACAAATTAGAGTCAGCAATTTTTATAATTTATATATATGACTACTAAATAAAAATAAAATAAATAAATCAATATAAGAGTAGTAAATTGATGTTTTAAAATTAAAAATAAAAAACACTTGTAAAAATAATATAAAACTTATAAATCAACGTTAAAGTTTAACTAGACTAGAAAATAGTTGATTTATTTAATTAATTATGCAAAAAAAATACTAATTAAGCAAAAAAATCACTCATTAATTGAAAACAAAAAGAAAACTGTATTTAAATAATTAGAATAAATTTTATTGAATTGGTTTAGCCATGAATTCTATATTTATCCTAGGAAATTTATATTTTTTTCATTTTCTATCATAATATTTGTTTACTGCATAGAAAAATTAATTTTTTTTAAAATGTAGATCAAGCCAAAACTAAATAAAAGTTATTTTTATATTACTAAACATATATGATATATGAATAAAATTAGATTTAATTTTCAGTTTTACCTAGTTTCAAACTTTACTTCTTATACTTAAAGATCATTTGGGATTATTGTCAAATAAATTTAGAAGGATGCAAAATCACCTTATCTTATAAATAACTTTAAAAAGACATAAAAGGAGTTTTATTCTCACAAATACAAGCTTTTAGCGCGGCATGCAAAATACACCCCGTTTAAATCTAATCACACCTCCCTAATTTTTTTTTCCGCCCCTATAGGGTAATGAAGTAGCTAAAAAGTATAACCTTTGGAATTTAGGTTCCTTTCGCTTTTTTGCGTTTTTCACCCCCACTTTCTGAGATGACCAAGACTTGCTTTTGGAATACATATAAATTAATCTGGGGCAGCTGGAAGTTGCATTTTTTTTTTCCAAACGAAACATATTTGCCTGAGATTAACTTCTTTCCTTTGAATCAAAACACTTCATTCGAGTTGATCAGATCAATCAGGTGGCTTCGTTCAACACACTCAAAGCTGTAAGTTTTATTTTATACATTTCTCTTTTATCCTCAGAATTAATTTGCACATCCTTGATGTTTAAAAAAGGAAATAAATAAAATTGAAAGAAAGCTTTGAATGGTAATTTAATTTGTATCATATCAACTCTTTAATTTGCTTCATTTTGAGGCTCTAATTAAGATTTTCTTAAGTAAAAGTCGGCAAACACTCTCTCCAATCAGCATCTAAAAAACTTTTTTACTGTATTTCGGAAGTAAATGAGAGGCTGTCAATTAGTTTGTTTAGTTCAGAAGAAGATCATTAATTTGTTGTTCAATAATTTTATGTTAAAAGAAATTATTAATATCAACCGTTGGATTCCACTCCATTTTAATGGAAATATGGAATCCAACGGTTTCAACACGGCTAATGGGCAGAATGGCGAAGATGCGTATACAATTGAAAAGCCTGATAATTTTCGTTTAGATTCCTTGAAGCTTCCAGGAAGTTCGATGCTAAGTTAATCGGTGAGTAAACAGTGACAATATTTATTGATTTTTAAGAAAGTCACTTTCTGACCAAGACTTGCTTTTGGAAAATCATATTGCTTAATTTTTAACAACGCAACTCCTATTGCTTAATTTTTTTTTTCCCAAAGGATATTTGCACGAATAAATTCTTTGAATCAAACACTGCATCGGATACGGAGTTGTGGTAATAATAATAATAATAATAATAATAATAATAATAATAATAATAATAATAATAATAATACTGCATTGGAATTCATTTAAGGGCTTCCTGCAATACACTCAAAAAAGCTGTAAGTTCTATCTCATAAATCTCTCTCTTTTATTTTCAGAATTAATTTTGCACATCTTGATGTAAAAGAAAAAAAATAGAAAAATTGAAAGAAATCTTTGAATGTTAATTTCGTACAAACTCTCTGCTTTCTTTTAGAGGCTCTAATCAAGATTTGCTTAAGCAAAGATAGGTGTGCACACTCCTCGATTAGCATCTAGAAAAAATTTGTATTACATTTTGGGGTTTATCATGTGTAAAGAATTTAGATCTATTTTAATAAGCATAAAGAAATTAAAACGGTAGATATATTAATTTTTCTAATTAATTAATCCTGAAATTACTGTTCACGGATTACTGTTTATACAATATTGTTCACGCAATACTGCTTAGAGTCACTATTCATACGAGTTGCTTTGTAGGTCGTCAAAAAAAGTATAATTTATGTATAATTTATAACATTTTCATTTTTGTGCTGCCCATAATTTTGAATGAATCTTATTGTTTGCAGAGTCTTGTGCGTTCACTGGATTTCACTTGATTTATTCTAAATTTTCATAAACAAATTAATATAATGGCTTCCACGAGCTGCCAAGATGTCTCTCATAGGAAATACGATGCCTTCTTAAGCTTTAGAGGAGAAGACACCCGTCAAACGTTCATAAGTCATCTCTATACTGCTTTGAACGATAAAGGAATTTATGTATTCAGGGATGACAAACAACTTGAGAAAGGAGGATCCATTTCACCAAATCTCCTTAAAGCAATTGAAGAATCAAGAATTTCAATTATTGTTCTCTCAAGAAACTATGCTTCTTCCACTTGGTGCTTGGATGAACTTGTCAAGATTGTTGAATACAAAAATAGAGATGATCAGATTTTTCCAATTTTCTATGGTGTGGAACCAACTGTTGTAAGGAAACAGACAACAAGTTTTGGAGAAGCTTTTGCCAAACACGAAGAATTTTTCAGGGATAATATAGAAAAAGTTCAAAAGTGGAGACACGCTTTAAAAGTGGTGGCCAATATATCAGGTTGGGAATTGAAGGACAGGTGATTATTCTTATTCTCAATTATTATTATTATTATTATTGTTGTTGTTGTTGTTGTTGTTGTTCTGCATGATTAGTAACTACAAAACAAATTTTAGTATTCATGATTCAACATGGTTTTCAATTTAACAGCTTCTGTTTAATATGTATATATTTCATATGATGTGTAATTATTAAAGTAGTAGTGCTATAAATGAATTAATATTTGCAAATGAATAGATATGGACGTTGATACTATAAATTATTGTATTCTGAGCTATTGAAGACTATACATATGTATCTTGTGTTGCTTTGTGCTCTATTAATCACATCTAAAAAATAAAAATAAAACCTCCTCAAAAAAAATAAATAAAACATTACTCTTAGATTGACTCTTTAGCTAACTGTTAATAATAGCAATGACAATAATCACAACCCCTAATAGTAGTGCTATATATCTCAAATTTTTTATTTCAAAAAATTATTCCAAAATGATGTGACATCCATCAATTAGTTCTTGAGATAATATAATTAACTCACTCGAATCTTCTAAAGAATTATCAACCACTTATTAAATGACACATCATTTGGGAAGTTTATCATCATCATCTAATTGATTTCATGTGAGCAATAATTGTTCTTATCAAAAATTGATATAAATTCCCTTTTAATCTAATTTATCCTCCTACAGAAACAAATAATATGTACATGAGAAGAAAAGAGCAAAAGAAATTGAATTTTCTCATTCTTGTTGTTTCTGACCCACGCGATAATATATGTTACTTGATTATAAGACTTCAATTTGATGAAATGAATATTATATAGTTTGGATTGTATACATAATATGGAATTGATTTGTTACTACGTTTACACAAACTTTAATTTAACAACAGTAATCTTCTCTTGTTGTTTTCAATTTGCAGCAATGAGTCAGAATTTATTGAGGAAATCGTCAATGTGATATCAAGTAAAATTCGTACAGAGCCAGAGTTTCTTAAGGAGCTAGTAGGAATAGAATCACGCTTGGAGAAACTGAAGTTTCTTATGGGTGCAGGGTGCAATGATGTTCGTATGATAGGGATATGGGGTATGGGAGGTCTAGGAAAGACAACACTTGCAAGAGTTGCTTATGACTTGATCTCCCACGAGTTTGATGGTAGTAGTTTTCTTGCTGATGTTAGAGAAAAATATGATAAAGAAGGGAGTGTAATCTCTTTGCAAAAGCAGCTCCTTTCTGATTTACTGAAGCTTGCGGATAATAGCATACGAAATGTCTATGACGGTATTAACATGATAGGAAGTAGGTTGCGACAAAAGAAGGTCCTTCTCGTGATCGATGATGTCGCTCATGTTGAGCAACTACGAAGATTAGCTGGAAAGCGCGATTGGTTTGGCCCAGGCAGCAGAATCATAATAACAACGAGGAATGAACATTTGTTAAAGTTGCATCGAGTCGAGGAAGTTTTTAAGCTTGAGGCACTAACTTATGATGAGGCATTCAAACTCTTTTGTATGAAAGCCTTTGAAACCCAGAAGCCCAGGGACGAATATGTTCATCTATCTCAACTTGTTGTAAAGTATGCTAGTGGTCTTCCATTAGCTCTCAAGGTTTTGGGTTCATTTTTGTTTGGTAGACCTGTGGACGAGTGGACAAGTACCTTGGAAAGACTAAAAAGAGAACCTGAAAATGAGATTCTAGATATACTCCAAATAAGTTTTGATGGCTTGAAGGAAGCAGAAAAGGAAATATTTCTCGATGTTGCGTGTTTCTTTAAAGGGGAGAAGAGAGATTACGTATCAAAAATTCTCGATAGCTGTGGTTTTGAACCAGTAATTGGCATTGGTGTTCTTATTGAAAAATCTCTATTAACAATATGTGAGAGCGACAGACTATGGATGCATGATTTGTTACTAGAAATGGGTCGACAAATGGTTAGGAGGCAGTCCCCACGAGAGCCTGGAAAACGCAGCAGATTGTGGGAGGAAGCAGACCTATGCCATGTATTGTCACAAAACACAGTAAGTGACTAATAAAGGGGATCAAAAAATTTATTCTTTTACCTAGTGAAATCTCTAATGAACTATTTTGTTGATAATATTTAGGGAAGTGAAGTAGTTGAAGGAATAATACTTGATGATTATTACTTTCTCCAAGATAAGGTGTATTTAAGTGCTAATCCGAAAGCATTTTCAAAGATGACCAACCTACGATTGCTCAAAATTTGTGGTCTGCAACTTCCTCAAGGCCTTGAATACCTCTCTAACAAGTTGCGGTTACTTGATTGGCATGGATATCCTTGGAAATCTTTGCCATCAAATATGCAATTGGATAAGACTGTGGAGTTTAAAATGTGTTATAGCTGCATTGAAGAATTATGGAAAGGAATCAAAGTAAGATCAATGTTTTTGTCACTAATTTATTTTTTTTGTGAATAATTGTTGATGACAATTTTATTATTATACCTATATATGAATTAAGAAATATCATTTCAGCTCCCTTTTGTTTTCAACAGCCTTTAAACATGTTGAAAGTCATGGAACTCAGCCATTCAGAGAATCTGATTAAGACTCCAGACTTCACAGAGGTCCCAAATTTGGAGGAGTTGGATGTTGAAGGATGTACAAGGTTGCGTGAGATTCACCCATCTTTACTGCTTCACAATAAGCTGATTTTGTTGAACTTGAAAGGTTGTACAAGTCTTACAACTCTTCCGCGTAAGATTTTTATGAAATCGCTTAAAACACTTGTTCTTTCTGGTTGCTTGAAATTGAGGAAATTTCCACACGTTGCGGGAAGTATGGAGTGTCTGCGGGAACTTCTTTTGGATGGAACTGATATCAAAGAACTGCCACTATCAATTGAACTTCTATCTGGACTTGTTCAGTTGACTTTGAATGACTGCAAAAGTCTCGTGAGACTTCCCAGCAACATAAATGGTTTGAAATCACTAAAAACTTTGAATCTCTCTAGCTGCTCCAAACTTGAAAATGTGCCAGAGACGCTTGGGCAAGTAGAAAGTTTGGAAGAACTCGACATAAGCGGAACAGCTATAAGACAACCTCCATCCTCCATTTTTCTTATGGAGAATCTTAGAACACTCTCTTTTTTTGGGTGCAATGGACCACCATCAGCTGCATCATGGCATTTGTTCCTTCCCTTCAATTTGATGGGAAAGAGTTCATGTCCTGTGGATTTAATGTTGCCTTCTCTGTCAGGTTTGTGGTCTTTAACAAAATTAGATCTCAGTGACTGTGGTCTAGGGGAAGGAGCAATCCCGAGTGATATTGGCAACTTACACTCATTAAAAGAGTTGTATCTGAGTAAAAACAATTTTGTTACGCTGCCAGCAAGTATTAACGGTCTTTTAAATCTTAAAAACCTAGAGTTGGAAGATTGTAAAAGGCTCCAATCTCTGCCACAACTTCCATCCAACATAAATGTAGTTACAGTGAATGGTTGTTCTTCATTGTTGACATTATTTGGTGCTTTAAAACTAGGCAAGTCCCACCACACAATGATTAATTGTATAGATAGCTTGAAATTGTCCGGGAACAACGGTTTGGCAATTTCGATGCTACGAGAGTACCTTGAGGTCAGTCTCTCACTTCGTTTCTTCCAGCTATGCCAAGATTATGCCTGACAATTAAGCAATGGTATGGACCTATTCATTTTTTATTTTTCGGTTGCAGGCAGTGTCAGATCCAAGCCATAAGTTTAGCATTGTTGTTCCAGGAAGTGAAATTCCAGAGTGGTTCATGTATCAAAATGAGGGTTCTTCAATAACAGTCGCAAGGCCTTCATATTTGTATAATATGAATAAGGTTGTGGGATATGCT
>JASUUI010000072.1:0-42500 GCA_030444775.1 Atalantia buxifolia | reverse complement strand
AAACCCTAAACCCTAAACCCTAAACCCTAAACCCTAAACCCTAAACCCTAAACCCTAAACCCTAAACCCTAAACCCTAAACCCTAAACCCTAAACCCTAAACCCTAAACCCTAAACCCTAAACCCTAAACCCTAAACCCTAAACCCTAAACCCTAAACCCTAAACCCTAAACCCTAAACCCTAAACCCTAAACCCTAAACCCTAAACCCTAAACCCTAAACCCTAA
This sequence comes from Atalantia buxifolia, assembly GCA_030444775.1. Lineage (NCBI taxonomy): Eukaryota > Viridiplantae > Streptophyta > Magnoliopsida > Sapindales > Rutaceae > Atalantia > Atalantia buxifolia. The sequence goes on along the minus strand of JASUUI010000072.1, from coordinate 42,274 downwards.
ACCCTAAACCCTAAACCCTAAAACCCTAAACCCTAAACCCTAAACCCTAAACCCTAAACCCTAAACCCTAAACCCTAAACCCTAAACCCTAAACCCTAAACCCTAAACCCTAAACCCTAAACCCTAAACCCTAAACCCTAAACCCTAAACCCTAAACCCTAAACCCTAAACCCTAAACCCTAAACCCTAAACCCTAAACCCTAAACCCTAAACCCTAAACCCTAAACCCTAAACCCTAAACCCTAAACCCTAAACCCTAAACCCTAAACCCTAAACCCTAAACCCTAAACCCTAAACCCTAAACCCTAAACCCTAAACCCTAAACCCTAAACCCTAAACCCTAAACCCTAAACCCTAAACCCTAAACCCTAAACCCTAAACCCTAAACCCTAAACCCTAAACCCTAAACCCTAAACCCTAAACCCTAAACCCCTAAACCCTAAACCCTAAACCCTAAACCCTAAACCCTAAACCCTAAACCCTAAACCCTAAACCCTAAACCCTAAACCCTAAACCCTAAACCCTAAACCCTAAACCCTAAACCCTAAACCCTAAACCCTAAACCCTAAACCCTAAACCCTAAACCCTAAACCCTAAACCCTAAACCCTAAACCCTAAACCCTAAACCCTAAACCCTAAACCCTAAACCCTAAACCCTAAACCCTAAACCCTAAACCCTAAACCCTAAACCCTAAACCCTAAACCCTAAACCCTAAACCCTAAACCCTAAACCCTAAACCCTAAACCCTAAACCCTAAACCCTAAACCCTAAACCCTAAACCCTAAACCCTAAAAACCCTAAACCCTAAACCCTAAACCCTAAACCCTAAACCCTAAACCCTAAACCCTAAACCCTAAACCCTAAACACCCTAAACCCTAAACCCTAAACCCTAAACCCTAAACCCTAAACCCTAAACCCTAAACCCTAAACCCTAAACCCTAAACCCTAAACCCTAAACCCTAAACCCTAAACCCTAAACCCTAAACCCTAAACCCTAAACCCTAAACCCTAAACCCTAAACCCTAAACCCTAAACCCTAAACCCTAAACCCTAAACCCTAAACCCTAAACCCTAAACCCTAAACCCTAAACCCTAAACCCTAAACCCTAAACCCTAAACCCTAAACCCTAAACCCTAAACCCTAAACCCTAAACCCTAAACCCTAAACCCTAAACCCTAAACCCTAAACCCTAAACCCTAAACCCTAAACCCTAAACCCTAAACCCTAAACCCTAAACCCTAAACCCTAAACCCTAAACCCTAAACCCTAAACCCTAAACCCTAAACCCTAAACCCTAAACCCTAAACCCTAAACCCTAAACCCTAAACCCTAAACCCTAAACCCTAAACCCTAAACCCTAAACCCTAAACCCTAAACCCTAAACCCTAAACCCTAAACCCTAAACCCTAAACCCTAAACCCTAAACCCTAAAACCCTAAACCCTAAACCCTAAACCCCTAAACCCTAAACCCTAAACCCTAAACCCTAAACCCTAAACCCTAAACCCTAAACCCTAAACACCCTAAACCCTAAACCCTAAACCCTAAACCCTAAACCCTAAACCCTAAACCCTAAACCCCCTAAACCCTAAACCCTAAACCCTAAACCCTAAACCCTAAACCCTAAACCCTAAACCCTAAACCCTAAACCCTAAACCCTAAACCCTAAACCCTAAACCCTAAACCCTAAACCCTAAACCCTAAACCCTAAACCCTAAAAACCCTAAACCCTAAAAACCCTAAACCCTAAACCCTAAACCCTAAACCCTAAACCCTAAACCCTAAACCCTAAACCCTAAACCCTAAACCCTAAACCCTAAACCCTAAACCCTAAACCCTAAACCCTAAACCCTAAACCCTAAACCCTAAACCCTAAACCCTAAACCCTAAACCCTAAACCCTAAACCCTAAACCCTAAACCCTAAACCCCCTAAACCCTAAACCCTAAACCCTAAACCCTAAACCCTAAACCCTAAACCCTAAACCCTAAACCCTAAACCCTAAACCCTAAACCCTAAACCCTAAACCCTAAACAACCCTAAACCCTAAACCCTAAACCCTAAACCCTAAACCCTAAACCCTAAACCCTAAACCCTAAACCCTAAACCCTAAACCCTAAACCCTAAACCCTAAACCCTAAACCCTAAACCCTAAACCCTAAACCCTAAACCCTAAACCCTAAACCCTAAACCCTAAACCCTAAACCCTAAACCCTAAACCCTAAACCCTAAACCCTAAACCCTAAACCCTAAACCCTAAACCCTAAACCCTAAACCCTAAACCCTAAACCCTAAACCCTAAACCCTAAACCCTAAACCCTAAACCCTAAACCCTAAACCCTAAACCCTAAACCCTAAACCCTAAACCCTAAACCCTAAACCCTAAACCCTAAACCCTAAACCCTAAACCCTAAACCCTAAACCCTAAACCCTAAACCCTAAACCCTAAACCCTAAACCCTAAACCCTAAACCCTAAACCCTAAACCCTAAACCCTAAACCCTAAACCCTAAACCCTAAACCCTAAACCCTAAACCCTAAACCCTAAACCCTAAACCCTAAACCCTAAACCCTAAACCCTAAACCCTAAACCCTAAACCCTAAACCCTAAACCCTAAACCCTAAACCCTAAACCCTAAACCCTAAACCCTAAACCCTAAACCCTAAACCCTAAACCCTAAACCCTAAACCCTAAACCCTAAACCCTAAACCCTAAACCCTAAACCCTAAACCCTAAACCCTAAACCCTAAACCCTAAACCCTAAACCCTAAACCCTAAACCCTAAACCCTAAACCCTAAACCCTAAACCCTAAACCCTAAACCCTAAACCCTAAACCCTAAACCCTAAACCCTAAACCCTAAACCCTAAACCCTAAACCCTAAACCCTAAACCCTAAAAACCCTAAACCCTAAACCCTAAACCCTAAACCCTAAACCCTAAACCCTAAACCCTAAACCCTAAACCCTAAACCCTAAACCCTAAACCCTAAACCCTAAACCCTAAACCCTAAACCCTAAACCCTAAACCCTAAACCCTAAACCCTAAACCCTAAACCCTAAACCCTAAACCCTAAACCCTAAACCCTAAACCCTAAACCCTAAACCCTAAACCCTAAACCCTAAACCCTAAACCCTAAACCCTAAACCCTAAACCCTAAACCCTAAACCCTAAACCCTAAACCCTAAACCCTAAACCCTAAACCCTAAACCCTAAACCCTAAACCCTAAACCCTAAACCCTAAACCCTAAACCCTAAACCCTAAACCCTAAACCCTAAACCCTAAACCCTAAACCCTAAACCCTAAACCCTAAACCCTAAACCCTAAACCCTAAACCCCAAAAACCCTAAACCCTAAACCCTAAACCCTAAACCCTAAACCCTAAACCCTAAACCCTAAACCCTAAACCCTAAACCCTAAACCCTAAACCCTAAAACCCTAAACCCTAAACCCCTAAACCCTAAACCCTAAACCCTAAACCCTAAACCCTAAACCCTAAACCCTAAACCCTAAACCCCCTAAACCCTAAACCCTAAACCCTAAACCCTAAACCCTAAACCCTAAACCCTAAACCCCCTAAACCCTAAACCCTAAACCCTAAACCCTAAACCCTAAACCCTAAACCCTAAACCCTAAACCCTAAACCCTAAACCCTAAACCCTAAACCCTAAACCCTAAACCCTAAACCCTAAACCCTAAACCCTAAAAACCCTAAACCCTAAACCCTAAACCCTAAACCCTAAACCCTAAACCCTAAACCCTAAACCCTAAACCCTAAACCCTAAACCCTAAACCCTAAACCCTAAACCCTAAACCCTAAACCCTAAACCCTAAACCCTAAACCCTAAACCCTAAACCCTAAACCCTAAACCCTAAACCCTAAACCCTAAACCCTAAACCCTAAACCCTAAACCCTAAACCCTAAACCCTAAACCCTAAACCCTAAACCCTAAACCCTAAACCCTAAACCCTAAACCCTAAACCCTAAACCCTAAACCCTAAACCCTAAACCCTAAACCCTAAACCCTAAACCCTAAACCCTAAACCCTAAACCCTAAACCCTAAACCCTAAACCCTAAACCCTAAACCCTAAACCCTAAACCCTAAACCCTAAACCCTAAACCCTAAACCCTAAACCCTAAACCCTAAACCCTAAACCCTAAACCCTAAACCCTAAACCCTAAACCCTAAACCCTAAACCCTAAACCCTAAACCCTAAACCCTAAACCCTAAACCCTAAACCCTAAACCCTAAACCCTAAACCCTAAACCCTAAACCCTAAACCCTAAACCCTAAACCCTAAACCCCAAACCCCTAAACTTTTTCCTCTCTTTTGAAACCTCTCACTAAAAACCTCTCTCTAGAAAAACTCTCTCAACTTGTCAAACCGGAAACCCCAAACCCAAACCCTGACCGGCCTAAACCCTTTGGGCCTGACCGGCCATTGACCGACCGTCATGGCCTCCCCGAGGCCGGATGGTTTCCTCCTCACCTCCGGCACCCCTTTAATGCCGGCAAACGAATTCCAAACCCTAAACCACTAAACCAACAAAAACACCCACAAAACAACTTACTAAAATCCGCCATCCATCTCCAAAACACCCTATTACAAACCCGGGTCTCCAAGCCCACTTCCGACGCCAATTTCTTGCTTCCAACAGCCTCCCATGAACCGTCTGCACCACCCTCCACACAATACCTCAAGATCTAGATCTAGATCTAGCCCACCTTCTACAAGAATACCCACTCAAACCGAAAATTTCAAAGCCATTTCCTGATATTAACCCTGGCCACCACCCTCCTTGACCTACCCGACCACATTCCAACCACCATCTTCTGATCTAGCCCTAGAGCTAGTCAAAGATCTTCAAAAACCCCATGGCAACCGAGAGTTTTGGGCCATTTCCGACGCCACCAACATGCAAAGATCAACCTCTCACGGTTACTCCAACTCCGGCCATAACATAGCTCTCTCAACCGCACCTCAAACCTCACTCAAAACAAAGCTAAGGCCGCACTTCCTCACGGAAAAACCACCTAAACCGACGCCTCTTCAACCCTCCTTCCCATGCGGTCACCGGCGCTTAACTTCCGGACACCATTCCTTCATCTTCACCAAGTCATCTTCTTCCCAACCATCGCCATCCATGGGGAAAAATTCCACCGTGAGCTCCATTGTGCAAAGCAGCCCGCCGCCCTTCAAACATTCCCATCTCAAAAACCCTAATCCTAACACTAACTATCCAAGCAAAACCCTAGCCCATGAAAACAACAAAGCCCAAGTGTTAAAAAAGCCCAATCCGAAAATCCCAACCAAAAACCCTTAATCAAAATGTTAAAACCTAAGCCCAAGTTTCCTTTAAAACCAAGCCCACATTTCCAAAAATTTTAAACCCAATTCCTTTAATAAAGGCCAAGCCCATAAACCAAATATAAATACCCAACAACATCAAGCCCAAGTCATTAAAACATACCCAATTGACCAAGCCCAACCCCATAAGCCCATCTCTCCTCCTCAAGCCCAAATTCAAAACCCAAACCAAACAACCTTAAACCTCAATATTCATATGCCTCCATTCTCCATCCCGCCACTATCCTAAACCCCGATGCTCCGATCCGCCCCAAAATCTTTCTGACGTCAGGTCGTGACAGAGGACACAAATTTTCCGCTTGCTTGCCGCTTTCGCTTATGCGCTGGGAACCCGCAGCTTATTTTTTCTACCGAGGAAATTGTCGCCATGGCCGAGCCCTTCAAATTGGCTCTTGGGGTAAGTTTTCCTTCTACCCTCTCCTATGGACATTATTAGGAAATTTTTTATATCCCTAGGTTTAAAAGGAATTCTCAAATTTCCTTGCTCGATAATCGTCATATTTTAATTAAATTGTCTTTGAGGAGGATTATTCTCGCATCCGGGTGAGACAGACTTGGTATGTTAACTAGGGGATGCGTATTTTTAAACGGAGTACGGATTTCCGTGTTCTAAGAATCCCCTATAGTCCCAAACCCAAGGGTATCTTTACCTTATTTACCAAGACATTTTATTCATTGCAAAGTCAGCTTTATACTCCATTGCCGCGATAGCACTCCTCTCAAACCCTTGATCATGCCACGCAGACGGCCAATCGACCATCCGTTGCTCGCATTTTAGTTGAATATGATATTTCGCAGCCTTTGCTCCCCCGTATTTGGATCGGAGAGGGGATAGTGGTTTTTGGCAGATGTTATCTTTGAGAAGATTCCTCACCATCAGATTTCCTGCTCGGCACCTTGACACAAAGATCGAGGCTTGTTTTGTCACTAACCTGTGGCTTCGCAAGGCCCCCTCACCTTACTAGTCCAGCACACCGACCAGCCCCGACAAGGGCAAGCACCATGCCCTTTACTCGACGAGCATCCGAGCCGATCTACGGCTTCAAGATACAAGATACCTCAAAGATCCTCGTCAGCTGAGGGGATACATATTTCAGCTACTATAGCGGGTTCAAAGATTGCCCTGTGATTCTTGTGTTTATGTGTCTAGCCCGTCTGGGGTCTCCGACTACAGGGATCCGGTCCCAAGACTATGCCCCCTGGTGGCGCTTCGTCCATTCCCGATGACCGACCGACCCCCTATCATTCATCATTCTCATGTGGGATTCAACTCCCACCGCACCGATATCCTGAGCTCGATGATGGGACGAGCAGGAGGCGTCCGGGTTATATCACTTGGGTGAGGATATTCATACCGATTCGACAGAGGCTCGCAGGATGTTCGCTTCTTGACCGACTGAGAGACCCACACTCCGCAGGTCGTGATGCAGCTCATTGATGATTTTGACAAAAATGTTCGATTTCGAGCTCGCCGCGAGATTTTACCCTCGTTACATGTCAGAATACCGTAACACTCGAGACGAGACGGACGCTTGTCTACCCCCATGATTAGTTCCCTTATTTGGAATATCGTGGATCGGAAAAGCTTCCCACTGTCCGCAGATTGCGGAAACTAGTTCGCTTGCATCGGTTGTCCCCGGTTTGTATTTTGAGCCTTTTCTTTCTCGCCGACGGCTTGAGGCTACTCGGCGGCTTGGGTTTGATTACATGCCTTATCTTCCCAACTGGGAAGATTTGGGTTTTCTGGTCGGCCCTGCTTCTGGAGCTTCGCACGACATGGGTCGTGATCCACCGCGGTTAGTCATTCCTTCTTCCCCGCTCCCGTTTATGTTTCTTATGTGTATGCTAGTTGCCTCATGGATGTGAGAGAGACTTATGGACCGCCTCGAGACCTTTGCCGACAAATATGATCTCCTTGATTGTGGGAGGTGATTTTAATGTTGTTCAAAGCGATAACGAGATTTCTCGTGGTCATGCTCAGCCCGAGGGCTATTGATGCTTTTAATGAAGCATTACTTAGTTGTGGTTTGAGGATGCAGGCTTTGTTGGCAGTCCCTTCACTTGGACCAACGGCATACTGAGGCGTCTTGATAGAGTTGTTTGTAATGCCCGTTGGTCGGATTATTTCTCTCGTGTTTCGGTTTCACCCGAACTGCATCGCTCCCGATCATTCTCCCTTCTCCTTTCCCCGTGATAGAGAGGTTGTTAGAGGCCCTTCTGCCTGTGTTTCTTCATGTGTGGTCAAGCATCCGGCTTTATTGACCTTGTCCTATGGTCTTGGGGTGCTCCAAAGTCCAAAGGGGATGAGAGCCTTTCACAGGCTTTCTCGCTTGAAGCTCGCCTCAAGGCTTGAACAGGATGTTTTCGAACGCTTTTTCCTGTGTCCAAAGAGGCCGAGGAGTTAGTGGCTGAGAGAGAGAGACTGTATGATATTTCTGGCTCCGCCGATGACAGAGTTGCTTTTTCTGAGGCTAGGGCTAGGTTGCAGCAAGCCCTGATCCGTGAGGAGATTTTTTTGCGTCAGCAGTCCAGTGTTAGATGGGTTCGTGAGGGCGATTCTAACACTCGCTTTTTTCATGCGATGATTCGGAAAAAGCGCCACCGCTTCATATTCATAGAATTCGGGATGCCTCTTCCTCCGAGTGGATTTCTGAGCCTACTGCTGTTGCCGACTCTGCTGTTGAGTTTTTCCGGGGCTTACTGACGGGAGATTCTGGCCAGTTCCAGCAGACTGACTTTGACTCTATTCCCTCATTAGTGACTACTGAGGACGATGTGGACTTATGCAGGAAGCCGGATATGGATGAGGTTAGACGAGCGGTTTTTTCCATTGATCCTGAGAGTGCTCCAGGTCCGGATGGGTTCTGCAGTGGCCTCTACCACCGTGGCTGGGACATTATTGGTCTGTGATTTATTGATGCCGTTCTTGACTACTTCGCAGGTTCGGCCATGCCTGAGCTTTCGAGTACTTTACTCGTCCTCCCGCCCAAGAAGACCTCTCCGATTCTCAAGCATTTCCGACCGATCACCAGAATGTGAGCAACAAGGTTATCACCAAGTTGCTTGTTCAGAGACTTTCTTTTTCCGCCCCGTATCATCTCTCCTTCTCGAGTGGTTTTGTTCCCGGGCCGGGTGCTTCATGACAACGTGCTCTTGGTCCAGAGCTCGCTCACGACCTCAATCGGCCGATCCGTGGGAGCAATGTGGTGTCAAGCTTGATATGGCTAAGGCATACGATCGTATGTCCCGCCTTTTATTCTCCACATGCTCCGCTGCTTTGGGTTCTCGAGCGTTGATTTCATTGATTCGAGAGTCATACGGCCCTTGGTTCTCGGTGCTTGTGAGCGAGCCATCCATGGGTATTTTCACGGAGGGGGCTTGCGCTGTGGCGACCCCATTTCCCGCGCTCTTCATTATTGCATGAGTATTTATCTCGTGGATTAGATCACTTGTACTCGATTCCCCTCGCCCTCGGTATCTTTCCACTCGCTCCTTCGGGTCTCCCATTCGAGCTTTGCCGATGATATTATTATTTTTGCAAATGGGAGCCGATCCACCTTTACAATGGTCATGGATTTCTTGCATCATTATGAGGCGGTTTCAGTGTCAGCAGATTAGCCAGACAAGAGCAGCTTACATTGGAGGCTGGCCTTCGCCTCCTCGTCGTACCATAGTCCACTCAGGATCGGGTTTCAGGCGCGCCTTCCTTTTACTTATCTTGGGTGCCCGATCTTCACCGGATGCGCCAAGATCTCCTACTTTGATGATATGGTTCGAGGATCGTGAGAGGATCTCTCGTCAGGCCAACCGCCTTCTTTCTTTTGGGGAAGTCGATTCTTATTCGCCACGTTTTGGCTTCTATGCCCCCGCACCTTTTTCATGTTATCCGCCCCCCTTCGAGGGTTATCCGAGCCTCAGAGCGTTTATTCACCCGCTTCTTTGGGGGCGACTCGAGGGAGGCGCCTGATCCATTGGTGTAGATGGCCGATGGTTTGTTATCCAAATTGATGAGGGTGGCCTCGGCATTCGGCCCTCGATGATTTGGCCGAGGCCTTTGAGATCAAACTCGTGGCGCTTCCGCCAAATAGGGTTCTCTTTGGGCTTCCTTCATGAAGTCCAAGTATTGCAGGTCCACCCATCCGGGCCTTATTCAGCCAGATATCCCGCTCCCACTGTGGAGACGCTTTGTGATGTCCGCGACCGCTGGGCCTCACGAGCGCCGCTTGTTTGGGAGAGGTGATTGAGTTTTTGTATGATCACTGGCCGATCCTCGCCTTTATTCTTTAACCCCGCTGCCGCTTCTACTATGGTTTGCTTCTACCGGGCACTGTCTGGGATAGAGGCAAGCTGGAGGGCATCTTGCCATCTTCTATTGTCGAGCAGATTTTATTAGTGCCCATTTCTATGGGTGAGCCGGATTTGATACGTTGGGATCCCAGCCCTGATGGCTCTTTTCAGCTTCTGATCACAAGGGAGCTCGTGCGGTGTTCTAGGCCGCGAGAGGAGGTTTTTGAGATGATTTGGCAGAGGCACATCCCGACGCGGTCTCTTTTTTTCTCTCATGGATTATTCATGGCCTCCTTGCCACTGATGACGCTTTATGTTCGAGGGGTTTCCACATGGTTTCTCGTTGTTTGTGCGGAGGGGCTGCCGAGACCCTTCGTCACCTTTTTGGACTGCCCGCGAGTTCGCCCTATTTGGGACCACTATCGGCGGATCTTGGGATGCGAGAGCTTAGTTATGTGTCTCCCCGTGCTTTGCTTACTTTTTTGAGACATTCCGCTTCTCCCGAATCATCTTCGCCCTTCCGCCTTGCTTCATTTTGTGGCAAGTTTGGAAGGCCCGAATGCATTCCGTTTTGCCGAGACATTCTCACGATGCGGTCATCTTTCAGGTTGACTCGACATCGACTTGCTAGCATCGCTGGGTTCAAGCCTTCCCAGTGAGGGGAGTCTTGAACCCCTGACATGGAGGGTTTGCGTGATATTAGCCATTTCTGGTGAGGCCGATCCGGTTGGTTGCTTGAAGAGACCGCCTGGGATGATCAGCCGATCAGGATGGTTGCTCTGTGGGTAACCCCGGGATGGCGGCTTCAGGGGTATTCTCGGGATCATCGAGAGGCGTTCGGCCGCGTTGATCGCTGGGCCATAGACCGATCCTTCATGCCGAGCTCATGGCGGTGTGCGAGGGGTTAGAGCTGCCATCCAGCCTCTGCTTTCTCCCCTCGAGGTGGAGTCGACTCGCCTACGGTGGTATCTTGATTCGCTCCCAGGGCCTGTTCGGTGGGCTATGCTTATGCTTTGCGCCGAGCGTGCAGCCTGGTTTCTTCTCTCTCTCTATTCAAAGTGAGGCATGTACTTCCGTGAGGCTTCTTCCTGCCGCAGACTTTCTCACACTGGGCCTCGCTCCTGCAGGATTGTGAGGACCTTTCTCTCCGCCCGTGAGCTTCCTGAGGCATTCTTGGCATTCTCCGCACGACGCCGGAGATTCCGCACATTAGACGTTAGCCCTTTATCATTTTGTTGTTGTTGTTCTCTATCTCTGGGAGGTCTTGGTTTTTGTCCCCCTCCTTTGTATTTGATTCATTTTCGATTTTATCTCACAGGTAGGGGTCCCGCCTAACCCCCCACCTTTTCATTGGTGGTTTATTTTAAAAAAAAAAAAAACCCTAAACCCTAAACCCTAAACCCTAAACCCTAAACCCTAAACCCTAAACCCTAAACCCTAAACCCTAAAACCCTAAACCCTAAACCCTAAACCCTAAACCCTAAACCCTAAACCCTAAACCCTAAACCCAAAACCCCTAAACCCTAAACCCTAAACCCTAAACCCTAAACCCTAAACCCTAAACCCTAAACCCTAAACCCTAAACCCTAAACCCTAAAAACCCTAAACCCTAAACCCTAAACCCTAAACCCTAAACAAACCCTTAAACCCTAAAACCAAACCCTTCCCTAAACCAAACTTTTCCAAACCCTAAACCCTAAACCTTCAAACCCTAAACCCAACTCCATCACATTAAACCTTTCAACCCTAAACGAAACCCTTTGAACCCTAAACCCTAAACCCTAAACCCTAAACCCTAAACCCTAAACCCTAAACCCTAAACCCTTAAACCCTAAACCCTAAACCCTAAACCCTAAACCCTAAACCCTAAACCCTAAACCCTAAACCCTAAACCCTAAACCCTAAACCCTAAACCCTAAACCCTAAACCCTAAACCCCCTAAACAACCTAAACCTAAACCCTAAACCCTAAAATTTCAGTACATTTGGGCCTCAAACCTTGAATCAAGTCGGATCACTATTCATGCTACAATATCCGATTACGATCTTCACTCTTTTGGCCATTTTTCCGGTAAATAAGCATACACCTTCTACTTAAACACACTCACCTCTCATTGATCTATATTTCTGTGTGTTTGTTGGTGATTTTCGTGTTGATTTGGGTGCCCAATCAAGCTTTGAAGTTTCGGCTCACTATTCATCAAATAGTGCCGATCTCTAAACCTTAGATCCTACCAAATTTCCATGAGTGAACTATCACCACCCCCACCAAATTGTTCCCCTCTCACCGATCTATGTTTCCTTACCTTCCGTGAGAATTTTCGTGGTGATTTAAAGCCTCTACGCTGCTTTGAATTTGCTGTTTACTATTCATCACATAAAGTTTTTCGCGTTACAAAGGTCTTTTTTGTTGCAACAAGATTTTGATCGCTATAGCAAGACTGCTTTCCGCTTACAAGATTATTGATCGCTACAAGAATCGCTTGCTACAAGTTCGTGGATCGCTACAAGAATCAAGCTTTCGCGCTTGCTGGATCGAAAACCTACTATTCACAGAACTGATTTTGTTAGTAATTTTTCTTCCGGGTCTCCCCGCGCATCTCTACCTAATGGCTTTCTCCCCATGGCTTTGGCCATCCTGATACTTCATTGAGTTTCCGCCGCTTCTTCATTTGCACAAATGGCGGCAAAATCACCCATTGCTCAACCCCCCGCAAATCTTTTGTGGATGTCACCATTGGTCCCAAAGAGCAGCCCCCAAGAATTGCCTTTAGGCAATCCTCCACCCACAGAGGCGAGCCTGCCATATTTTTCACTGAGGAAGAAATCAACATTATGGCCGCGCCATTCAAGCTTGCTTTGGTTGGTAAGTTTTCGTCGCGCCTCCTATTGATGTTATCCGTAAATTTTTTATGGCTCGGGCTTGAAAGGAAATGTTGAAATCTCATTACTGGATCCTCGCCATATCCTTATCCAACTTCACTTGGAAGAGGACTACACGAGAATTTGGCTCCGCCAATCCTGGTTTATTGATGGCAGAGCTATGCGGGTTTTCAAATGGTCCACAACTTTTCACAGCTCTGAAGAGTCGCCGATTGTTCCTGGATGGGTATCATTGCCGCTTTTACTCTGGCTCACTACATGAAATGCAAAGAGGCTTTGTATTCAATTGCTGCTACCATCGGCAAGCCTCTACGGATCGATCATGCTACCGCCTCTGCCAAGAGGGCCTCACTTGCTGCTAGAGTCCTCATTGAGTATGACATTTCTAGGCCCTTATCAAGCGGTTATGGATCGGGGAAAAAGACACCGGATTTTGGCAAGATATCATTTTCAAAAAGTGCCTCAGATTGTGCTACCCGCAAGCACGTAGGCCACCTGATGACACTTGCTACATCAATAAACCCGAAGTTATGGAAAGCAGACCGTGGTCGGTCCGGGGCCAGAAACCTTGTTGCTCGCCAGGTGATGGTAACAAGGCCAAGGAACCTATGAAGACTCGATGTTCGAAAGTCGATAATGTAAAACCAGAGCGCAAAGAACCAATAAAGCTACAACTCACAAGTTGTTCAAGATAATTCACCACCGCTTCTCCAGCTTGTTCATGATGTTCCTACCACCAAAGTCAAAACTAATGAAGCACCAAATGAAGTTACTACTACTATTGAAGCGACACAAAGTTATCATTTCCGATCCTCCCACAAGTTGCGATAATCCTCCCCGAGCTCGCCTCTCTTCCATCGGGATGTGCGTGCCTCTCCTAAGCCCACGTGCAATGACCTCGCCCCCCATTTATCGGTGCTGATTTCTGCGCCACTACTCCTTCACCTCCCCGTAGCTCTTGGGCCGTTGAGCAATGATCTTGTCCCTCATGGGGAATGACAAATGAGTTCGCTTTTCGTGAGGTTCCCGCTGGGATCCTTATCGCCATCAAGACGAATGTTCCGCAGCTTCATCTTGGCAGATCGCGCTTCTTGTGATTCTTTTCCAGATATTCTTTCGACAGAAGTATTGGCAATCCAATGTACTCCTCATGATGCGGCACCGGTATGCACTCTCAATACCCAATGCAATGATGTCCCTGAGGTATCTCCTGTAACCAATAATTCAAAAGCTAAAATTGAACGAAATCACTGATTGAGGATTACAGTAACTCCAGTGATGATTTTTGTGGCCATGACCGTTTTGGCAACTCAGATTCTGAGCTCATGGATAATGCAGTTATAGACAAGCTGGGCGGCCAAAGAATTATTACCTCTACGGATGGTTTTACCGAGGTTACTCCTCGGAAGGGCTTCAAGATTAACCGTAGACGTCGGCGATTTTGATTTTCTTTCTTTTCAGTAATTTGTAATTTTCATTTGTATTTGTATTTTTCATGCTTTGTTGTTGTTTTGCTCTGGAGGTTTGGTTCATGTCCCCCTCCAGTATTTGTATTATCTTTTTTTTTTATATATAGGGGTCTCGCCTAACCCCCCACCTTCTGGTGGTCTTTGAATAAAAAAAAAAACCCTAAACCCTAAACCCTAAACCCTAAACCCTAAACCCTAAACCCTAAACCCTAAACCCTAAACCCTAAACCCTAAACCCTAAACCCTAAACCCTAAACCCTAAACCCTAAACCCTAAACCCTAAACCCTAAACCCTAAACCCTAAACCCTAAACCCTAAACCCTAAACCCTAAACCCTAAACCCTAAACCCTAAACCCTAAACCCTAAACCCTAAACCCTAAACCCTAAACCCTAAACCCTAAACCCTAAACCCTAAACCCTAAACCCTAAACCCTAAACCCTAAACCCTAAACCCTAAACCCTAAACCCTAAACCCTAAACCCTAAAACCCTAAACCCTAAACCCTAAACCCTAAACCCTAAACCCTAAACCCTAAACCCTAAAAACCCTAAACCCTAAACCCTAAAACCCTAAACCCTAAACCCTAAACCCTAAACCCTAAACCCTAAACCCTAAACCCTAAACCCTAAACCCTAAACCCTAAACCCTAAACCCTAAAAACCCTAAACCCTAAACCCTAAACCCTAAACCCTAAACCCTAAACCCTAAACCCTAAACCCTAAACCCTAAACCCTAAACCCTAAACCCTAAACCCTAAACCCTAAACCCTAAACCCTAAACCCTAAACCCTAAACCCTAAACCCTAAACCCTAAACCCTAAACCCTAAACCCTAAACCCTAAACCCTAAACCCTAAACCCTAAACCCTAAACCCTAAACCCTAAACCCTAAACCCTAAACCCTAAACCCTAAACCCTAAACCCTAAACCCTAAACCCTAAACCCTAAACCCTAAACCCTAAACCCTAAACCCTAAACCCTAAACCCTAAACCCTAAACCCTAAACCCTAAACCCTAAACCCTAAACCCTAAACCCTAAACCCTAAACCCTAAACCCTAAACCCTAAACCCTAAACCCTAAACCCTAAACCCTAAACCCTAAACCCTAAACCCTAAACCCTAAACCCTAAACCCTAAACCCTAAACCCTAAACCCTAAACCCTAAACCCTAAACCCTAAACCCTAAACCCTAAACCCTAAACCCTAAACCCTAAACCCTAAACCCTAAACCCTAAACCCTAAACCCTAAACCCTAAACCCTAAACCCTAAACCCTAAACCCTAAACCCTAAACCCTAAACCCTAAACCCTAAACCCTAAACCCTAAACCCTAAACCCTAAACCCTAAACCCTAAACCCTAAACCCTAAACCCTAAACCCTAAACCCTAAACCCTAAACCCTAAACCCTAAACCCTAATCCCTAAACCCTAAACCCTAAACCCTAAACCCTAAACCCTAAACCCTAAACCCTAAACCCTAAACCCTAAACCCTAAACCACCGTAAAAAAAAAAAAAAAAAAAAAAAAAAAAAAAAAAACCCTAAACCCTAAACCCTAAACCCTAAACCCAAACCATAACCCATAATCCCGGATTTGCTACAGTAGCGTTTTGCTACAGTAACGATTTTTCTCTCAACTTGCTACAGTAATGCCGCAGCTTTAATTCAATTTTCCGGTCACTTTTCCGGCGAGTTAACCTTCACCACCCACTCCATCACATTGGCCTTTCAATTCTCTTCGATTTGATATGTTGCTTGGAAAATTCGGAGTACGTTTGAGCCTCGAAACATAGTTTCGAACCCTCACTATTTACGCTAAATCCGATTACGCTCCTCACATTTCCTAAACCAATTTCCTAAAGTAAGCATACACCTTCCACTTAAACACACTCACCTTTCATTGATCTTTAATTCTGTGTGTTGTTTGCGGATTTTCATGTTGATTTGGGCACCCAATCATGGGTTGAAGTTTCGGCTCACTATTCATTAAATAGTGCCGATCTCTAAACCTTAGATCCGGCCAAATTTCCGGCGAGTGAACTATCACCACCCCCACCAAATTGTTCCCCTCTCACCGATCTATGTTTCCTTACCTTCCGTGAGAATTTTCGTGGTGATTTAAAGCCTCTACGCTGTTTTGAATTTGCGGGTTACTATTCATTGCTACAGTGCTGTTCTTCGTAGCTACAGTAACTTTGATCGCTACTGACTGCTTTGCCACTGACTTTAATCGCTACAAGAATCGCTTTTTTTTCCCTTTCTGATGACTTCCTAAACCCTTACTATTCACAGAACTGATTATTTTGGGTGTTTTTCTGCAATTTCCTCCCGGGAGCTCCCATTGTGCAACTCGACCCGAATGGCTTCTCCGGCCATGGCCGGTGGCCATCCGGATACTTCATTGGAGTTCCCACCACTCCCGTCATTTGTTGAAATGGCGTCAAAACGCCTAAACCTCGACTCCCCGCAAGTCTTTTGTGGATGTCACTACGGTCTCAAAGCTCGATCCGCCATCGCCTTCAAGCAATCTTCCACCCATAAAGGCGAACCCTATTTTTTTCACCGAGGAAGAACTCAACATTATGGTCGCACCTTTCAAACTCTCTTTTGGTGGGTAAGTTCTCCTTGGTATCCTCCTATTGATATCATTCGTAAATTTTTTGTGGCACTAAGTCTGAAAGGAAAAGTTGAAATATCTTTATTGGATCCTCGCCACATTCTTATTCAACTTCACTTGGAAGAGGACTACACAAGAATTTGGCTTCAAACAATCTTGGTTCATTGATGGTAGAGCTATGCGTGTATTCAAATGGTCCACAACATTTCACAGCTCTGAAGAGTCGCCAATTGTTCCTGTTTGGGTATCTTTGCCGTTTCTTCCGGTACACTATATCAGATGCAAACAGGCTTTGTATTCCATTGCTGCTACCATCGGCAAACCTCTTCGAATAGATCATGCCACCGCCTCTGTGAGTAGGCCTTCTGTTGCCAGAGTCTTAGTTGAGTATGATGTTTCTAAGCCTTTATTGAAGCGTCTATGGATCGGGGAAAATGACACTGGCTTCTGGCAATATATCATTTTCGAAAAAGTGCCTAGCTATTGTGCAACCTGCAAGCATTTGGGCCACTCTGATGACAACTGCTACATCAATAAACCTGAATTGCGGAATGCAGCTCGTGTTGGTCCACTCAAGCAAAATGTCATTGCAAATGTTGAGGGAAACATTTCAAAGGAACCAATTAAGACTCAATACGTTCAGAAAGTTGATAACAGGAAGCAGAATGCAGGGTCAAATGAAGCGGCAAATCAAAGTACTCATGATACTTCAACATTCTTTTCGCCATCGAGTCTATGGCTACAGTTCCTCCCCCTCCAGTTGTTATCAGGTCTGATCCCCCTATTGTTACTGCGGTTGTGCAAGCTCCTCCAGAGCTCACGTGCAGCGATATTGTTTCGGTTGTAGATAAGGCTGATAGTGGGCCTGTGCCTATTGTTCCTGCTGCTGGTCCCTCGGCCACAACTGTTGCCCCTGCTTGGGATCCTTATCGATTTCAACGAAGACTTTACCGCAGTTATTCCTGGCAGACTGCCACTTCTTGTGATTCTATTGCAGATATTCCAACTACAGAAGTTATGGCAATCCAATGTGCTCCGCATGACGATGCGCCTCTTTGCACTCTCAATACCCACAGCACTGATTTTCCTCAGGTATCTCCTATAACCAACGTTTCCAAAGATAGAATTGGAACGAGTCATCGGATTGAGGATTATAGTAACTCCAGTGATGAACTTTGTGGGAATGACCGTTTTGCTTCCGATTCTGAGATTATGGAAGATTCAGTTATAGAAAAATTGGGAGGCCAAAGAATTATTACCTCTACGGAGGGTTTTACCGAAGTTACTCCTCGGAAGGGCTTCAAGATTAATCGTAGACGTCGACGATTTTGATTTACTTTCTTTTCATGCTTTGTTGTTATTTTACTCTGGAGGTTTGGTTCATGCCCCCCTCCAGTACTTGTATTATGTTTTCGTTTTATCTACTGGTAGGGGTCTCGCCTAACCCCCCACCTCCTGGTGGTTTTTAATAAAAAAAAAAAACCCTAAACCCTAAACCCTAAACCCTAAACCCTAAAAACCCTAAACCCTAAAAACCCTAAACCCTAAACCCTAAACCCTAAACCCTAAACCCTAAACCCTAAACCCTAAACCCTAAACCCTAAACCCTAAACCCTAAACCCTAAACCCTAAACCCTAAACCCTAAACCCTAAACCCTAAACCCTAAACCCTAAACCCTAAACCCTAAACCCTAAACCCTAAACCCTAAATCCTAAACCCTAAACCCTAACCCCTAAAACCCTAAACCCTAACCCCTAAACCCTAAACCCTAAACCCTAACCCCTAAACCCTAAACCCTAAACCCTAAACCCTAACCCCTAAAACCCTAAACCCTAACCCCTAAAACCCTAAACCCTAAACCATTCCCTCTTTTGAAACCTCTCACTAAAAACCTCTCTCTAGAAAACTCTCTCAACTTGTCACTGTTGACCGGATTTGTCCGGCGTTGACCAGCCGCCGTGACCCAACTGACCAGCCATTGGCCATTGACCGACTGCTTCATGGCCTCCCCGAGGCCGGTGATGGCTCCTCACCTCCGACCTCCTTTTAATGCCGCAGAATACGAATTCCAGGTCGGCAGCCACTAAACCAACAAAAACACCCACAAAACAACTTACTAAAATCCGCCATCCATCTCCAAAACACCCCATTCTACATACCGCGGTCTCCAAGCCCACTTCCGACGCCAATTTCTTTTGCTTCCAACAGCTCCTATGAACCGTCCGGACCACCCTCCACACAATACCTCAAGATCTAGATCTAGATCTAGCCCACCTTCTACAAGAATACCCACTCAAACCGAAAATTTCAAAGCCATTTCCTGATATTAACCCTCGGCCACCACCCTCCTTGACCTACCCTTGACCACATTCCAACCACCATCTTCGGATCTAGCCCTAGAGCTAGTCAAAGATCTTCAAAAACCCCATGGCAACCGAGAGTTTTGGGCCACTTCCGACGCCACCAACATGCAAAGATCAACCTCTCACGGGTTACTCCAACTCCGGCCATAACATAGCTCTCTCAACCGCACCTCAAACCTCACTAAAAACAAAGCTAAGGCCGCACTTCCTCACGGCAAAAACCACCCAAACCGACGCCTCTTCAACCCTCCTTCCCCGGTCACACCGGCAAGCGTTTAACTTCCGGACACCATTCCTTCATCTTCACCAAGTCATCTTCTTCCCAACCATCGCCATCCATGGGAAAAATTCCACCGTGAGCTCCATTGTGCAGCGGCCGCCGCCTTTCAAACATTCCCATCTCAAAAACCCTAATCCTAACACTAACTATCCAAGCAAAACCCTAGCCCATGAAAACAACAAAGCCCAAGTGTTAAAAAAGCCCAATCCGAAAATCCCAACCAAAAACCCTTAATCAAAATGTTAAAACCTAAGCCCAAGTTTCCTTTAAAAACCAAGCCCACATTTCCAAAAATTTTAAACCCACCTTTAATAAAGGCCAAGCCCATAAACCAAATACAAATACCCAACAACATCAAGTCCAATTAATTAAAACATACCCAATTGACCAAGCCCAACCCCATAAGCCCATCTCTCCTCCTCAAGCCCAAATTCAAAACCCAAACCAAACAAACCAGAAACCTCAATATTCATATGCCTCCATTCTCCATCCCGCCACTATCCTAAACCCCGATGCTCCGATCCGCCCCAAAATCTTTCTCGACGTTGTGTCGTGACAGAGGACACAAATTTTCCGCTTGCTTCTGCTTTCGCTCATGCGTGGGAACTCCGCAGCTTATTTTTTCTCTTTGAGGAAATTGCCCATGGCCGAGCCCTTCAAATTGGCTCTTGTGGGTAAGTTTTCCTTCTTCGCCCTCCTATGGACATTATTAGGAAATTTTTTATATCCCTAGGTTTAAAAGGGAATTCTCAAATTTCCTTGCTCGATAATCGTCATATTTTAATTAAATTGTCTTTGAGGAGGATTATTCTCGCATCCAAAGGGTGAGACAGACTTGGTATGTTAACTAGGGATGCGTATTTTTAAATGGAGTACGGATTTCCGTTGTTCTAAGAATCCCCTATAGTCCCAGTGGGTATCTTTACCTTATTTACCAAGACATTTTATTCATTGCAAAGTCAGCTTTATACTCCATTGCCGCCGCGATAGCACTCCTCTGCGGGTTGATCATGCCACGGCATCGGTCAATCGACCATCCGTTGCTCGCATTTTAGTTGAATATGATATTTCGCAGCCTTTGCTCCCCCGTATTTGGATCGGAGAGGGGGATAGTGGTTTTTGGCAGGATGTTATCTTTGAGAAGATTCCCACTCGCATTTCCTGTCGGCACTTGACACAAGACTGAGGCTTGTTTTGTCACTAACCCAGGGCTTCGCAAGGCCCCCCAGCCTACTAGTCCAGCTCACCGACCAGCGCCCGACAAGGGCAAGCAGACCATGCCCCTTACTGACGAGCATCCGGAGCCGGCATCTACGGCTCGGCATACAGTGATACCTCAGCATCCTGTCAGTGAGGGGATACATATTTCAGCTACCATAGCGGGTTCAGCATTGCCCCAGGATTCTTGTGTTTATGTGTCTAGCCCGTTGGGGTCTCCGACTACAGGGGATCCGGGTCCCAGCACTATGCCCCCTGGTGGCGCTTCGTCCATTCCCGATGACCGACCGACCCCTATCATTCATCATTCTCATGTGGGATTCAACTCCCACTGCACTGATATTCCGGAGCCTGATGATGGGGATGAGCAGAGGCGTCCGGGGTTATATCACTTGGGTGAGGATATTCATACCGATTCGGATAGAGGCTCGTGAGGATGTTCGTTTCTTGACCGACTGGAGACCCACACTCCGCAGGTCGTGATGCGCCATTGATGATTTTGACAAGTGTTCGGATTTCGAGCTCGCATGAGATTTTACCTCGTTACGGGCCGTAAATACCGTAACACTCAGAGACGGAGACGGGGACGCTTGTCTACCCCCCATGATTAGCTCCCTTATTTGGAATATCAGGGGGATCGGAAAGCCCCATTGTCCGCAGATTGCGAAACTAGTTCGTTTGCATCGGTTGTCCCCGGTTTGTATTTTGAGCCTTTTCTTTTGTCGATCGGCTTGAGGCTACTCGGTTGCGGCTTGGGTTTGATCATGCCTTATCTTCCCAACTGGGAAGATTTGGGTTTTCTGGTCGGCCTGCTTCTGGTGAGCTTCGCACGACATGGGTCGTGATCCACCGCGGGTTAGTCATTCCTTCTTCCCCTCGCTCTCCTTGTTTATGTTTCTTATGTGTATGCTAGTTGCCTCATGGATGTGAGAGAGGACTTATGGACCGCTCTCGAGACCTTTGCCGACAGTCATGATCTCCTTGATTGTGGGAGGTGATTTTAATGTTGTTCAAAGGCGATAACGGAGATTTCGTGGTCATGCTCGGCCCGAGGGCTATTGATGCTTTTAATGAAGCATTACTTAGTTGTGGTTTGGAGGATGCGCAGCTTTGTTGGCCCCTTCACTTGGACCAACGGGCATACTCGGAGGCGTCTTGATAGAGTTGTTTGTAATGCCCGTTGGTCGGATTATTTCTCTGTGTTTCGGGTTTCACCCGAACTGTCATCTTCCGATCATTCTCCCCTTCTCCTTTCCTGTGATAGAGAGGTTGTTAGAGGCCCTTCTCGGTTCAGGTTTCTTCATGTGTGGCTGAAGCATCCGGGCTTTATTGACCTTGTCCGGCGGTCTTGGGGTGCTCCAGTGTCTGGTGCGGGGATGAGAGCCTTTCAGCAGAAGCTTTCTCGCTTGAAGCTCTGCCTGAAGGCTTGGAACAGGGATGTTTTCGGGAACGTTTTTTCCCAGGTCCAGCAGGCTGAGGAGTTAGTGGCTGAGAGAGAGATTGTATGATATTTCTGGCTCCGCCGATGACAGAGTTGCTTTTTCTGAGGCTAGGGCTAGGTTGCAGCAAGCCCTGATCCGTGAGGAGATTTTTTTGCGTCAGCAGTCCAGTGTTAGATGGGTTCGTGAGGGCGATTCTAACACTCGCTTTTTTCATGCGATGATTCGGAAAAAGCGTCAGCTGCTTCATATTCATAGAATTCGGGATGCCTCTTCCTCCGAGTGGATTTCTGAGCCTACTGCTGTTGCCGACTCTGCTGTTGAGTTTTTCCGGGGCTTACTGACGGGAGATTCTGGCCAGTTCCAGCAGACTGACTTTGACTCTATTCCCTCATTAGTGACTACTGAGGACGATGTGGACTTATGCAGGGAGCCGGATATGGATGAGGTTAGACGAGCGGTTTTTTCCATTGCTCCTGAGAGTGCTCCAGGTCCGATGGGTTCTCAGTCGGTCGCTCACTACCCGATCGTCTGGACATTATTGGCTGTGATTTATTGGATGCCGTTCTTGACTACTTCAGAGGTTCGGCCATGCCTAGGAGCTTTCAGAGTACTTTACTGGTCCTCCTGCCCAAGAAGACCTCTCCGGATTCTTGGGCAGACTTCCCGACCGATCGGTCTCAGAATGTGAGCAACAAGGTTATCACCAAGTTGCTTGTTCGAGACTTTCTTCGCTTTTCCGCCCGTATCATCTCTCCTTCTCGAGTGGTTTTGTTCTGGTCGGGTGCTTCATGACAACGTGCTCTTGGTCCAGAGCTCGCTCACGACCTCGGTCGGCCGATCCGTGGGAGCAATGTGGTGTCAAGCTTGATATGGCTAAGGCATACGATCGTATGTCCCGGCCTTTATTCTCCACATGCTCTCCGCTGCTTTGGGTTCTCGAGCGTTGGATTTCATTGATTCGAGAGTCACCGCCCTGGTTCTGGTGCTTGTGAGCTGAGCCATCCATGGGTATTTTCACGGAGAGGGGCTTGCGTCGGGCGACCCCATTTCCCCGCCTCTTCATTATTGCGGCGAGTATTTATCTCGTGGATTAGATCACTTGTACTCGATTCCCCTCTCAGCCTTCGGTATCTTTCCACTGCTCCTTGGGTTTCCCATTTGAGCTTTGCGGATAACATTATTATTTTTACAAATGGGAGCCGATCCAACCTACAAATGGTCATGGATTTCTTGCATCATTATGAGGCGGTTTCAGTCGCAGACAGATTAGCCAGACAAGAGCAGCTTTACATCGTTGGGAGGCCCGGCTTCGGCGTCTCGTCGTACCATAGTCCACTCTGTGACTGGGTTTCAGTGGCGTCAGCTTCCTTTTACTTATCTTGGGTGCCCGATCTTCACCGGATGCGTCAAGATCTCCTACTTTGATGATATGGTTCGGAGGATCAGGGAGAGGATCTCTGGTCACCAACCGTCTTCTTTCTTTTGGGGGGAAGCTGATTCTTATACGCCACGTTTTGGCTTCTATGCCCCTGCACCTTTTTCATGTTATCCGCCCCCCTTCGAGGGTTATCCAGAGCCTAGAGCGTTTATTCACCCGCTTCCTTTGGGGCGACTCGGAGGGGAGGCGCCGGATCCATTGGTGTAGATGGCCGATGGTTTGTTATCCAGTTGATGAGGGTGGCCTCGGCATTCGGTCCCTCGATGATTTGGCCGAGGCCTTTGAGATCAAACTCTGGTGGCGCTTCCGTCAGCAGGGTTCTCTTTGGGCTTCCTTCATGAAGTCCAAGTATTGCAGGTCCACCCATCCGGGCCTTATTCAGTTCAGATATCCTGCCTCCCCGCTGTGGAGACGCCTTTGTGATGTCCGCGGCACTGCTGGGCCTCACGAGCGCTGGCTTGTTGGGAGAGGTGATCAGTAGTTTTTGCATGATCAGCTGGGCTGATCCCGCCTTTATTCTTTTTTAACCCTGCTGCTGCTTCTACGGTGCCGGTTTCCTTCTACTGGCAGGGCACTGTCTGGGATAGAGGCAAGCTGGAGGGCATCTTGCCATCTTCTATTGTCGAGCAGATTTTATTAGTGCCCATTTCTATGGGTGAGCCGGATTTGATACGTTGGGATCCCAGCCCTGATGGCTCTTTTCAGCTTCGGACTGCGTGGGAGCTCGTGCGGTGTTCTAGGCCGCGAGAGGAGGTTTTTGAGATGATTTGGCAGAGGCACATCCCGACGCGGGTGTCTTTCTTTCTCTGGCGGATTATTCATGGCCTCCTTGCCACTGATGACGCTTTATGTTCGAGGGGTTTCCACATGGTTTCTCGTTGTTTGTGCGGAGGGGCCGCGAGACCCTTCGCCCTTTTTGGACTGCCCAGTTCGTCCTATTTGGGACCACTATCGGCGGATCTGGGATGCGAGAGCTTAGTTATGTGTCTCCCGTGCTTTGCTTACTTTTTTTGAGACATTCCGCTTCTCCTAAATCATCTTCGCCCTTCTCGCCTTGCTTCATTTTGTGGGCAAGTTTGGAAGGCCCGAAATGCATTCCGTTTTCGTCGAGACATTCTCATCGATGCGGTCATCTTTCAGTTGACTCGACATCGACTTGCTAGCATCGCTGGGTTCAAGCCTTCCCGGGTGAGGGAGTCTTGAACCCTGACATGGAGGGTTTGCGATATTAGCCATTTCTGGAGGCCGATCCGGTTGGTTGCTTGAAGAGACCGCCCTCGGGATGATCAGCCGATCGGATGGTTGCTCTGTGGGTAACCCCGGATGGCGGCTTCGGGGTATTCTCGGGATCATCGAGGAGGCGTTTCGGGCCGTTTGATCGCTTTGGGCCATAGACCGATCCTTCATGCCGAGCTCATGGCGGTGTGCGAGGGGGTTGAGCCGGCCATCCAGCTCGGTTTCTCGCCTCGAGGTGGAGTCGGACTCGGCTACGGTGGTATCTTGATTCGCTCCTGTGGCCTTGCCGGTGGGGCTATGCTTATGCTTTGCGCCGAGCGTGCAGGCCTGCTTTTCTCTCTCTATTCAAAGTGAGGCATGTACTTGGAGGCTTCTTCTGCCGCAGACTTTCTCATCACTGGGCTCTCGCTCCCAGAGGATTGGAGGACCTTTCTCCGCCCGTGAGCTTCCTAGAGGCATTCTTGGCATTCTCCGCACGGACGCTCAGGAGATTCCGCACATTAGACGTTAGCCCTTTATCATTTTGTTGTTGTTGTTCTCTATCTCTGGGAGGTCTTGGTTTTTGTCCCCTCCTTTGTATTTGATTCATTTTCGATTTTATCTCACAGGTAGGGGTCCCGCCTAACCCCCCACCTTTTCATTGGTGGTTTATTTTAAAAAAAAAAAAAAACCCTAAACCCTAAACCCTAAACCCTAAACCCTAAACCCTAAACCCTAAACCCTAAACCCTAAACCCTAAACCCTAAACCCTAAACCCTAAACCCTAAACCCTAAACCCTAAACCCTAAACCCTAAACCCTAAACCCCCTAAACCCTAAACCCTAAACCCTAAACCCTAAACCCTAAACCCTAAACCCTAAACCCTAAACCCTAAACCCTAAACCCTAAACCCTAAACCCCAAACCCCAAACCCCAAACCCCAAACCCCAAACCCCAAACCCCAAACCCTAAACCCTAAACCCCAAACCCTAAACCCCAAACCCCAAACCCTAAACCCTAAACCCTAAACCCTAAACCCTAAACCCTAAACCCTAAACCCTAAACCCTAAACCCTAAACCCTAAACCCTAAACCCTAAACCCCTAAACCCCTAAACCCTAAACCCTAAACCCTAAACCCTAAACCCTAAACCCTAAACCCTAAACCCTAAACCCTAAACCCTAAAACCCTAAACCCTAAACCCTAAACCCTAAACCCAAAACCCCAAACCCCAAACCCCAAACCCCAAACCCCAAACCCCAAACCCCAAACCCCAAACCCCAAACCCCAAACCCCAAAACCCTAAACCCTAAACCCTAAACCCTAAACCCTAAACCCTAAACCCTAAACCCTAAACCCTAAACCCTAAACCCCAAAAACCCCAAACCCGAAACCCCAAAAACCCCAAACCCCTAACCCCTAACCCCTAAACCCTAACCCCCAAACCCTAAACCCCAAAAACCCCAAACCCCAAACCCCAAACCCTAAACCCTAACCCCTAAACCCTTACCCCTAAACCCAAAACCCCTAACCCTGAACCCTGAACCCCGAACCCCTAACCCCAAACCCCAGATCCCAACACCCAGACCCCAAACCCCTACACCCTAAAATCTTAAACCCAAAAAACCCGAAATCCTAAACCCCAAACCCAAAAAACCAAACCCCAATCCCAAAAACCCCCAACCCAAAACTCTAAAACCCAAAACTCTAAAACCCCAAACTTAAAAACCCAACCCCAACCCCAAAAACCCCCAACCCAAAACCCTAAAACCCTAAAACCCCAAACCCTAAAAACCCCCAACCCAAAACCTCAAACGCAAAAAACCCGAAATCCTAAACCCTAAAAACCCTAACACAAAACCACTCCGAGGCTCCTATCTTTTTTGGCAGAATATTTTCCAAATTCCAAGAAAAGCCGGTTGTTTTGCCTAATTTTGGGATAAATACCAAAAAACTGCCCAAGCCTTCTGGCGGAGGTAGCACAATGGCTGGGAGCACTCTTGTCGAGCAAGAGTAACCGAGTTCTTTTAGACAAAATGCCAAATCCTCTCCTCAGGCCTCAAGGCCAAAGGCTATAGCGCACTGGTTTTGGCTTTTCCTTATAGGGCCTCGCTGGGGCTGCCTTGGAAAATTGACACGTCCCTCTGCACACGTCTTCCCACTTGTGACGCTATCTTGGAAAAAAGACAGTAGTTTTTTTTTAGCCCGAAGTGCTTTTGGTGGAATTTATTCCAAAATGCAAGAAAAATTAATTTTTCTGCCTATTTTTTAAATAAACTCCTAAATACTATAAGAGCATCCCGACAAGTGTTGGGGCTTTGCCTTGAGCTAGGGGTAGGCGTTCCAGTCAGTTTGACCCGAACCGAACTTGAAATTTTATTCGATTTTCGATTTGGGTCGGCCCTAAAACCGAAACGGGTTATATCTTCAAACTCGATCGATTTTAAATTCTGTTCAGGTTAAACTGAACCGATCGATTTTTAACACTTGAAAAATAAAATAAAATCCAAATCCAATATCTTTCTAAATTCTCATTGCTTCACATAGTCACACTCACACACACAAGAGACAAGACATAACTAATTGAATTTCTCACAAATCACAAGCCTGATTCTCACACCCTAACCAAAATTCCAAATTCTCAATTCCTCAACCCTAACCAAAATCAATCTAGTCCGGTAGTTCTTCTACTACTCCACATCGACGTTGTTGTGCCACCATTCGCTCACGCATGACACCCTCACTGTTCAATTTCCTCTCGACTTTCTCATACGAGCCACGGCGGCGCCTTTGCCATTAGCCTACCATCGTCCGCCCGGCCAAAGACAAAGAAATCGCCGACGCCTTAACAACCACAACCATCTTTGTTACAAACTAAACTCGTCGTCCACTCGTCTCGCACGATAAGTTGAACCAAATTTTGCTTGGTTGTATTTACTTTCTCTGCAAAGAAAATGCTTCGTTAAAGAAGAAAAAAAAGGGAACTAGCTCTATGTGATGTGGGTTTCGAGCACTAAAGCAAATAGCTTAGGTCAAAGAATTCAACTGATTGGTGATTAATTTCAAAAGTAGGTGTGAATTGATTGAGTCAATAGTGTTATGTTGGGGTGCCTTTCGGCTTTTGCACTTAAATTGACCACACATATGATTATTTTGGCTTACAAAATGGTGAGAATTCTACTGCGGGTTCCCATTAACTTTATTAGCTTGACAAGTATATACACATTGAACTTGTGAAAGAAAGAGACCTAAGCTTATTTTTATTTTATTATTTTATTATTTACCAGCATCAAGATATTTTATTTTATTATTGTAATTTGTAGTGGAATATTTTCAATTGGATGTTGAATTTGATATTTTGATAACTTGAAAATTTCATCATTTGTTAAATGTTTTCATCATTTGCTTATTTTATTATTTAATTTGCTTATTTTGCTATTTAATTTGTTTATTTTTTGCTAATATTAGTTTGACCCGAATTATTAACCCAACCCGAATTAATAACCCGAACCAAATTAATAACCCAAACCGTTTTGCAATCCGAAATTCACAACCCGAAACCGAACTAAATTACGAACCTGAACTGAACCGAACTGAATTTCAAACCGATTTTTCTCCCTTGGAACATTCCTTGGGTCGATGGGAATGCCCCCGTGCAATGGCTACATGACCCTTACTCTTTTTATCTTCCTTTAAACTACAATAAATATTTTAAGTTATAAAAATTGAAAACCTAATTATTCTCTTTATATGGAAATTGCTTTTTTTTGTGAACTTTTTTTTTTTTGGTGGTCGCTTGACTTTAGGAGATTTCTTAAACTTAATTTTATTTTTAATTAAGCTTTTGATCTTTATGAATATTATCATTTTAAATAATAATACTTATTTATCATTTTTGGTCAAAATCATTCACACAATTTTAAATTCAAAAGTAAATTTGTTATTAAAAATTTTAGACGTAAAATCTCAAAATTATTCTTAACTAATTCGTTTCTCTCTCTACTTTATATTGTATATTCTCTCCCTATTCTAACATCTAGTAAACTAAAGATTTAATCTCACTTTGTTTTAAATTCATTTTTGGTCTTTTTTTTATATCATGATCTCTATTTAATATTTTCTATACATAACAATTTTTTCTTTGATATTTATTAGTTTTTGTATTTAATAAAAATTAATTTCTTAATAATTTTTTTTTAATTTTCATTACTAATAAAAAATTTGTTAATTTTATTTTTGTGTTTTTTGTTCCTCGTAGTTAGCGATACTAACTATTTGTAGTTAAAATAATATATTTAAATGAGTTGAAAAGAATTTATGAAATTAAGAAAATAAAAGGAAGAAAATATTAATTAAATAATTTATTTAAAAATTATTTAGATAATCAATTTTTAATTGGAAAAAGATGTATGACAGGAGGTTAATGAGGTCACTACTCCACACTTATAATTTTTTTATAAATGGCTAAAGCTGCAATGACAGGCCTCAATGCCCGGCATTGTGCCACTAAATGTAGTCGTTGGATTTAAGTAAAATAAATCCAACGACTAAGATTGAAAAGAAACAAAAAAAAGAGGAAAAATAGGTAACCTGTTAAATCGGTTCCCAAAGGTTGCAAAACTAAATTTTGCTCTTTCACCCACGCCATTCCCAGTATATTGCCTCTCTTTGAAATCACAAATTTCTCTCTAATTCCTCTCTTTGATTTGTTTAGCAATCACGCAAGATCGACGACACCATCTCGTTCAAAGCAAATAACAAATGGAATCCATCAAGCGGTCCCTATCATCTTGAGCTGTTGAAGTTGAACACAGTTTCATCTCTGTCTTTTTCATCTTCGAGTTAACAGCAAGGTGAGAAGGTAATTTTGACCTTTGCAGTTTTTGTGATGTATTGTAAATGTTATATGATATAATTAGAGATTTATGTGTTATATTAAAATTTTAGAGATATTTGAAACAATTAAGGGTTTGGTAATTTTGAGTAAAAAAAATATTTAGATGATGAAAAATTGATGTTGAAAAGATGATTAATGGCTTGGAAGCATGAAATTGGCAAGAAAAGCATAAGAAAATGTTGGATTGAAGTGAGAAGGAGGTGTGGGTCTGAGGTTTTAAAGAGAGAAGATGAAGAAATGAACGGAGAATATAATGAATAGGGGAAATGGCTAGCCGGTTTCATCATTTCAGCAAACTGTTGGGTTGTGGCAGAGTTTCTGCGATCGAAGCAACCATAAGCGGCTATCCGCGTGAAGGGCAAAAACTTTACCACAACCCAGCGGTCAACCGCTACAAAGAAACCGGCTAGTTGGCACCCTGACTTTCACACACCACAAACTTGTATTATTAGTCCTTTTCTTTTACTGTTTTAGTATGGTTTACTAGCCTTGCTGTTGGTAGAAAAGATGAAGTTGTAATCTATATAAAGATGGATGATTGGAAGGAGTTTAGTGCATATTTTGAACTATAAAGTTGTAATCTATCAATTTGTTAGGTCATTTTTTTTATGGATTTTCTCTCTCATTCTTCGAAGTAAATTGATTTATGAGGTAATCCAATTGATCTTATATTTCCTCTGGTTAATTAATTGATGGAAAATTACCTATTGCGATCTTGGGTTGTGTTTAAATGTTACAAAATGGTCATTGTTCGTTTGCATGTGTTGATGGGAGTTGTCTTCTATGTTTGATGGATGAGAAAATGTAGAAAGAAGATAAAATGAATTTGGGATCTTACAACCATTTGGGGTTAAAAACTTAGAGGTCTCTGCTTTAGAATTTGTTATGAATTGTAGGACATTCGTGCCAGAAAATGGTTAATAAATGATTGAGTTGTTAAGGACATATAACTCCAAATGTTAATTTTTTGTTTTTCTGTTTGTTAGGTTAATGTGCATGATCAAAAGCTAATACTTGGATGGCCTAGTAACTCCAGATATCATTTTCATTAAATGATCTTTTAAAGTATACATTTAATGCTTTTATCTAGTTTGGTTATAAGGTATAAAATTAACTTTAAAAGATCTTCAACTTCATTTGGTAGTTACTTGATCATTTTTGTAGAACAACGATGTTGTGAAGGGGTCTCCGATAGTAGAGCAAAGAATAAGAGTCCCGCCAATGAGTTTGAGTTCACATGCGGTGAGGCATCGAACATAAATTCCTCTGTATGTGGTACTAGGAGAACTTGAATTCAGAAAGGCATTTCTTATTTTGAGTTTGGAAGAAGTGATTACAACTGATGGAATTTGGGGAATGAGAGATTTACAAATGGGTAGATTTGAATCAGAAGTTTGGGAAAAGCTTGGTAGAAACTATATCAAGCAAGTACATTAATGACTTGTTTGTGTCATATGTTTTATTACAGCTTAATTTAGTTTCATGAAATGTTGAAACCTTAATATTTGCCTTTTTTTTATTTTTTACCCCTTATTCTCTACTATGACATAGTTGTGAATTATTTTTACATGTAACCTGAATCAAATTTTATTGCTGAAAATGATATTTTAGCATTTGTTTAAATTATTAGTAGATGGGTTCTTGTTATCTATTTGCCTCTTTTTGTTTAAATTATTTGGATATGGGAATTTGTTTAAAAAATTGGTTTATTATTTTGTTAGTGGCAAAGTAAAAGAAAATTTGTAAGAATTTAGGTTTATACTTTCCATATTGAAGATCTAAGAATTTGTGTTTTTGGTTAAATTCTAATTAAATAGATCTTTAATTTGATTTTTCTTTTTTATGGTGCTAAATCTTGTATAATAAAATAATGCGTATCAAATGTTTACCACAAGCATAAGCTTAAAATGTTTACCGCGAACATACCAAATCTTTTGTTTACTGGGAAAATGGATGCTTGGGATTGATCTAGATAAAGTAAATGATCTTTAAATTTTGAAAGGGGATAATCTTGTGTTCTAAGATTATTTGGTATCTACTACATTTTTTGTTTTACTTGATCTAATTTGGCAAGTATTTCCTTGATGGGTACTAATTTATGTTGCTGGTATATACTAACCTTGTAGAAAAATAAGTTTAATTATAAATTATCATTTGAATTGTCAAGGAATTTTGAAATGCACTATTATTTCGTATTTAGTTATGAATAGAAGCGTTTGATTTTTTTATATTAATCAGCTTTATAGAAAATTAAATATTTCTCAAATGCTTGATAGAAAATGTAACTTGTTATTATTCTATGGAATACTGATGTTTAGCCCTTGTACAACAATAACCTAATATATGAATTAACAAATGATGCTGTGTTTTGGGTTAATATAATTCTCATCCATATTACAATTAATAAATTAATAACATCAAATATGAGATAAAATATTTCATATCCAAATTAGTAATAAATTGATCACATAATATATGGATTATCAAATGTTCACATTTATGGATTATCAAATGTTCACATTCGTATCAACAATCCAAGACCAAAGTATGGGTAAACATAATTCACATCCATATCCGTCCTAATGATACCGAAGATAACAATTGAAGTCGTTATCCAAAATCGGTTCACTGTTATCGTCGAAAATGGTTCTGGACAATAACGGTGAACCATTATTTGATGATGGTTCACCGTTCACTTCTAGAAATAAGTGCACCGCTAATTTGATTACGAAGATAACGGTCAACCGTTATCTGATAAGGGCTAACTATTATTTCCAAAATCACTCTGAAGAATATTCGGGAATATTTTTTATTTTGATTTTATTCAGGACATGCAACATCTAACATCAAACATGCAACAACTGACGCTAAACATGAAACTTGCAACACTTCACGTGAAATACGCAACTTATCACGTAAACTTTACAACTTTGACGTCAAACATGAAACGGGTGAGAATATTCAAGAAGATTTTTATTTTATTTTGACTTTATTCAAAACATGCAACATCTAACGTCAAGCATGTAACAACTTACGTAAAAAATGAAACCTGCAACAGTTCACGTGAAATATGCAACTTATCACGTAAAATTTACAACTTCAACGTCAAACATGAAATGGGCGAGAATATTCGGTAATATTCTTTATTTTGGCTTTATTCAAAACATGCAACATCTAACGTCAAACATGCAGTCGTGATGTCCGACATGCACCAACGGATGTTAAACATGAAACCTGCAACACTTCACGTAAAATATATAACATATCACGTAAAGTTTGCAACTTCAATGCAAACATGAAATGGGTGAGAATATTCGAGAATATTTTCCAGAATATTCTTTATTTTGGCTTTATTCAATACATGCAACATCTAACGTCAAACATGCAGTCGTGACATCCGACATGCAACAACTGACGTTAAATATGAAACCTGCAACAGTTCACGCGAAATATGCAACTTCGAAGTCAAACATGAAAGGGGCAAGAATATTCGGTAATATTTTTTATTTTGGCTCTATTCAAGACATACAATATCTAACGTCAAACATGCAGCCGTGATGTCCGACATGCAACAACGACGTTAAACATAAAACTTGCAACACTTCACGTGAAATATGTAACATATCACGAAAGTTTGCAACTTCAATGTCAAACATAAAACGGTGAGAATATTCGGAATATTTTTTATTTTGACTTTATTCAAGGCATGCAACATCTAATGTCAAATATGCAATGTGACGTCCGACATGCAACAACCGGCGTTAAACATAAAACATGCAACATTCACGTGAAATATGCAACTTATCACGTAAAGTTTACAACTTCGACATCAAACATGAAAGGGCGAGAATATTCGAGAATATTAATATTCTTTATTTTGGCTTTATTCAAGACATGCAACATCTAACGCCAAACATGCAAATTGTGACGTCCGACATGCAACAACTGACGTTAAACATGAAACCTGCAACAGTTCACGCGAAATATGCAACTTATTACGTAAAGTTTGCAACTTCGACGTCAAACATGAAAGAGCGAGAATATTCGAGAATATTTTTTATTTTGACTTTACTCAAGGCATGCAACATCTAACGTCAAACATACAATCATGACGTCCAACATGCAACAACTGACGTTAAACATGAAACCTATAACACTTCATGTGAAATATATAACATATCACGTAAAGTTTGCAACTTCCACGTCAAACATGAAATGGGCGAGAATATTCGGGAATATTCTTTATTTTGGCTTTATTCAAGACATGCAACATCTAACGTCAAACATGCAGTCGTGACGTCTGACATGCAACAACTGACGTTTAACATGAAAGGTGCACGAAAATATTCAGAAATATTCTTTATTTTGGCTTTATTCAAGACATTCTACATCTAATG
Source organism: Atalantia buxifolia (assembly GCA_030444775.1). Lineage (NCBI taxonomy): Eukaryota > Viridiplantae > Streptophyta > Magnoliopsida > Sapindales > Rutaceae > Atalantia > Atalantia buxifolia. Next base: position 8,401 of record JASUUI010000072.1, on the reverse strand, counting down.
TCAAACATGCAGCCGTGATGTCCGACATCCAACAACTGACGTTAAACATGAAACCTGCAATAGTTCACGTCAAATATGTAACCTATCACGTAAAGTATGCAATTTCGACGTCCAACACGGAAATATTCTTTATTTTGGCTTTATTCAAGACATGCAACTGTGACGTCCGACATGCAATAACTTACGTAATAAATGAAACTTGCAACATTTCACGCAAAATATGCAACTTATCACGTAAGGTTTGCAACTTCAACGTCAAACATGAAAGGGGCGAGAATATTCGAGAATATTCGAGAATATTCTTTATTTTGACTACATGCAACATCTAACGTCAAACATACAGCCGTGACGTCCGACATAAAATAACTGACGTTAAACATGAAACTTGCAACAGTTCACGTCAAATATGTAACTTATCACGTAGAGTATGCAATTTCGACATCAAATATGAAACAGGCGAGAACATTCGGGAATATTTTTTATTTTGGCTTTATTCAAGAAATGCAACATCTAACGTGAAACATGCAGTCGTAATGTTTGACATACAACAACTGATGTTAAACATGAAATCCGCAACGGTTCACGTTAAATATGTAACCTATAACGTAAAGTATGTAATTTCGACGTCAAACATGAAACGAACGAGAATATTTTTTATTTTGGTTTTATTCAAGATATGTAACATGTAACGTCAAATATGCAATCATGACGTTCAACATGCAACAACTGACATTAAACATGAAATACTATTTTTTTTCATTTTCAATTTCTTTATTTTTTTGCTATTAACTATATTATAAAATTTTATTTTTTGAAGTTTTATTTAATTTTTTCAGTTTTATATTATATTTTTAATATATTGTTTTAAAAAAAAAAAAAAAAGGTGAAGCCGGTTAACAAGTCTTTGGCTGCCACCCTTTGTAAATATAATGAATCCTCTCGTAGCCTCACTGCCATCCATTAAAAAAAAGTGGGAGGGAAATAGTCATTTATTACATTCCAAAAGAGAATCCAAGAACAGTGAGAATGAGTGGTCAAAATGGACAAGCTCCGGCTGAGCTTCTCTCTGCAAACAACATTGCAGCTCTCTTCGATTCGATTGACGCTTTTCTCTTCGATTGTGATGGTCTATTATATATGCCTTTCTTTTCTTTACTTCATTGTTATTATTGTTGCCTTTAATTTTAATATTGTGAAGCGGATGAATTTCATTATGCGATCAGGTGTGATCTGGAAGGGCGATAAACTCATTGACGGAGTCCGACAAACACTAGACGTGCTTCGATCCAAGGTTTCTCAAACTCCTTCATTTCATTTGCCTAATGTTTCTCTTATTTTTCTGTTTTTTATTATGTTTTAACATTATTACATTATTACATTATTCAAGGGAAAGAAGCTTATTTTTGTGACCAACAATTCTCGAAGATCAAGGAGACAATATGCTCATAAGTTCCATTCTCTTGGAGTTTCGGTCTCAGAGGTTTGCTTCTCTGTTCTTACACATGTAGTTAATGATTCGCGTATTTTTCAATCAGATGTCACTATTTCAGCTAACTGAATCTGTCCTTTGTTTTATGATATTGTTTTGTAGGATGAGATTTTTTCCTCATCTTTTGCAGCTGCCATGTACTTGAAAGTTAACAATTTTCCTCAAGAGAACAAGGTATGCTGCCTCATTATGGTTTACTAAATGGAATTCGTCTTACTATTGATTCTTTTTTACGAAATTTTTACTATTTTTTTCCTCCCAAAAAAAAAAAGGTCTATCATATATGTTTTCTTGGTGCAAATTTGGATGCACCTCTCCGAATCAGACTGGTAGGGGACAACATATAATGTAACAAGCTTTTAATGATTAAATTAATTTAAAAGTTTTAATTTGCTTGATTGCGTGTTGTAACATTCCTTGCAATTTTAATTGCAAGTGAGTCCAACTTCATAAATTGCTCATGACGAGCAACATTAACATTGTGGATTTATTTTATGATATTCAGCGTAATTTTTAGTATCAAATTGTTCTAATTAATTCTGGTTGGATTCAGTCTTGATTTGAGTTTAGCTCTGGTCACCAACCTTGAGAGCTTAATTTTCAGAGCTTAATCAATTCAGAACATGTTAATAAAATCAATTTCGCAGCTGTTGGTTGAATTCAGTCTGGATTTGACTTTAGTTCACTGGCCAGGCTGATCACCAAAGTTGAGAATCATGATGGCACTGGCTTAGTCTTGATTTGAGTTTAGCTCTGGTCACCAACCTTGAGAGCTTAATTTTCAGAGCTTAATCAATTCAGAACATGTTAATAAAATCAATTTCGCAGCTGTTGGTTGAATTCAGTCTGGTTTTGACTTTAGTTCACTGCCCAGGCTGGTCACCAAAGTTGAGAATCATGATGGCACTGGCTTACTGCTGCACCTCAGAACACAGCTTCCCCACCCCCACTCCCCCAAAAAAAAAAAAAAAAACTGTTCCATAAACTGAAAGTTACATCACCATTATTATTGTTTTTTTCTTTTTTTATTTTTTTGAGTTTTGTTTCCAAATACATACATATATATTTTTTCCTTTTTAAGGTTTATGTTATTGGTGGTGAAGGCATATTAGAAGAGCTGCGGCAAGCTGGATATACAGGTCTTGGTGGCCCAGTAAGTTTTTCTAAAATCTGTAAATGATCTCGTTTGTTAGAGGAATAACTCCAACCTATATATTCTCACAGTATTTTTGGTCTCTTTCTCATTTAAGATACCTTTGGATAAAATGAATTTAAGTTGCAATTTGCCATTCATTGCTCACTGCTGATTTTTTATTTATCATTGAATAAAGGTCTCTTTATTTGTATGTTTATTTTTATTTTTTTACCATTCTAGTTGCAGTGAAAAGTACTAGTGAATTATTTATGATTTCTTGTTAATTGTTGTTCTCTCTCTTTTTGGATCGAGTTGCTGAAAACTGTTTGCATTTTCATCAGCAGGGGTCTTACTTTATGCAACTCGACAATGGCTATTAGTTTCCACTTGGCTCATTTTCGGAAACCCTTATGTCCATTTTCTAGGGGACTTAAGGTTTTGGAGTTGTTTTGTTTGATTGAATACATTTTCTTGAAATAAAGATGATTCTGAGGCCTGCTTTTGGTTAGATGCATAATAATCTTCTTAAGGTTACACCTTAATAACTTCACAGCACAGCATGGAGCTGTATGCGTGATCTGATTAACACATTTTTTCGCCTTCTGATTTCAGAATGTTTCATTCAAGAATTTTTAGTCCTCTTACTTAAAGGATGTCACAAAACAAAACTCTTGAGCAGCTATCCAAGTTTTAGAAATTCTCCTGCCAGCAGGAAGTGAACCATTAGTGTTGCAATTGTTGGTGAAGCTGAGCATCAAAAACAAAAAAAAATAAGTAAATAAATATCGGTGAAATTCACATTGGCAGGATGGCAGCTCACTTTGCTTCAGTTTGTAACAAAATATTGTTTTCTTGTTGTGCCCTTTGTTTGACTCCACTTTGAGTGCAGATATTCTTCTGCATTTTAGAAGCATTAGCTGTAGAGTCCCTTGCAAAATCTTATGCTTTCTTTAGCTTGTATTGTGGGGTTTTTGTTTCACTCATCTCATTGATTTAGAAAATCCTTTCCCTTATTGTTTACACTTTATTGCAGGAAGATGGGGAAAAGAGGGTACAACTGAAATCAAATTGCTTATTTGAACATGATAAGAATGTAATGTAACACCTAGCCTGCAATTTCTTGGAGCAACTTTCCTTTTCTTTCTCTGTATTTTTTTGTCTTTCTGTACTTCACTCCTTGAAAACTATTTGTTGCGCCTCATTCCCAGGTTGGAGCAGTTGTGGTTGGATTAGATTCACATATTAACTATTACAAGCTTCAGTAAGAGTCTGTATGCCATGTTCTATTTTGTTTTAAATTAATATATTACCTATTTACTTTTATGTTATTAATCTTTTGCAACTTTTGAAGTCCTAATCACTTAACTTTTAAGTACTTGAGTATATACAATCTTTGACTTGATCTCTTGCACATGTGAACTAAATTTATTAGATTTAGGCCTGAATTGATTCTGAATGGCTGGCCAGTATTAGATTTATGGATGAAGCTCACACTCTAGGTGGAAGCTCATGGAGAAGTTGAGCTTTTTGGTTGGGGGGAGGGGGGTTTTTGTTGTGTGTGTGTTGTTTGGGGGGGCGGGGGCCGGTGTTGTGGCAGAGTCAATGTTCTCAATTTTACCTCATTATTTTCTTAGTCATGTCTATGGCCCCATTTCTTTTTTTTTTTTTTCAGTAAAGGGTAATCAAGAGAGAACTCTGAGATAATTCTGACTCTAGCTTCTTCTCTAATGGTCTGAAATGATAATGCCAACTAGTTGTCTGCCATATGTACTGAAATGTTACCTAGGTGCTGAGGCTTGCCCCTTAGAATCTTCAAATTCCACAATTCATGAAGACATTTTGGATACACTGTTGAAGAGTTGATTGCTGCATATTTTTTTTCCTATAACAAAGGTTACGATTAGGAAACATGCATATCCAAAATCTTAGATAATATTAGCCGTCAGGTACACAATGATGGTTCATGGTTGAGGTGTGAAAGATCCCTTCTGGATCAAGGCTTTGGCTCAGTGGATGTCAAGGAGAGATGGGTGTTGAGTTAGGTCATGGGTTTAGCATCTTGCTTAGCAATGAAAAGGACTTCCTTAAATCTGTCTGGACAAATTCTGACAAACATTATAATAGGTTTAGCATGCATCATATATATAGATATTCTATTTGCTGCTTGTTGCTTGTTGCTTTTGAGATGATCATTATTTTAATTGCTAGGTATGGAACCCTTTGCATCCGTGAGAATCCTGGCTGCCTTTTTATTGCTACCAATTGTGATGCAGTGGGACATTTGACTGATTTACAAGAGTGGCCTGGTGAGAAAGTTAGCTCATATGTAAAATACAGTCTGGACAAATTTGCTCATTATAAGATTTATCGTGGATTATAGGTGCCGGGTGTATGGTTGCAGCCATGTGTGCGTCATCTGAGAAAGAGCCTATTGTAGTTGGGAAGCCATCAACGTTCATGATGGAAATTTTGTCAAAGAAGTAAGTTAGATGAAAGATCGTTACATTGCATTCATAGAGAGTAAATTGTGGAGGGAGGAAATTCTTTACAAAAGTACCAAAGATGTCTGACTTCCATTTATCACATCATTATTCTAATATTATTGGTATGAGATTGCGTGAAAAGACAAGTTAAGACCTTTTCCGTTGTAAGTTTTGTACTTACTACTCTGTATTCTGATTTGCAGATTTCAGATTGCTTCCTCCAGAATGTGTATGGTGGGTGATAGATTAGATACAGATATTTTGTTCGGACAAAATGCTGGCTGCAAAACACTCCTTGTTCTTTCAGGTACTAGGATTTTTCTTGATTTTCTAACATGAAAATTAATCAGTTCTCTGTCATATCCTTAGCGTCTCCTGATGTTGGGAAACTTGTGAACTCGTAGGTGTGACAACTCAATCCACCCTCCAAGATCCCTCAAACAACATCCAACCAGATTATTACACAAATCAGGTTTCTGACATTCTTGAATTATTAGGACAGTAACCTTTATTTGAGGCCTGTTTGCTGGTTGCCCCTTGCAGATATTATGTATGTCCATAGAATGCTGATTGTTTGTATTAAACTTGCTTATATTGAAACATCAAAAAGCAATTCGACCTTAAAACTGCAACATTGCTTTTACTTTTGCGTTGATTCTGAGATGTTAATTAACGTGTGAACGAGAGAGTGCACATATCCTGACCTCAGTCGATGAAACAGCAATGCGAAGTTGTAAGCTTATTTAATTGCTCTTTTAAGAGAACACGGTTACCTGGGCAGTGGGCTGGCTAAAACCGTCAGCGACAAACGAAGGCCAATCCGACAAACCCATGACTTGCCTTTATTAGGAAATAAAACTAAAAGATAAAGATTAAAAAAAGTATTTTTCCTTTTTTCTGTTTTTCCTCTCTCAAGACTTTCATCCGAAACTTTTGCAAGGAAAAAGATTTTAATTTCTTACGTGTGCACTATAATCATTTGTTGTACAATTCTGTACATTTATTAGACAGAGCAAAAAGATAACAAAAGCGGAATTGGCACATTTGTGTTGGGTTTTATTTAACTTAACGTGACAAAAATTCATAAATTAAAATATTAATTATGAACATTTTTTAATTAACATCATGACAATTAAAAAGAAAAAGGAAAAAAGTCAATAAGTCAAACACGAAACGCGAAGCTGCAATTGAAAAAAGTCTTCTTGCTTTCCAGTTTCAACCCCCGATTGCATCGATCTCCTCTCTCATTCATTTCGCATCATTCCAGTTCTGGTTCATATTATTTCATTGCGTTCCTTTTCAAAAACAAAATATATATATATATATATTTCATTGGGTTCGGGAGGTAAAAAAAAAAAAAAAATTCCATCGAATTTTCGTCTTTGATAATCTTTATGTTTCGAGTTTGCTGATCTTTCTCTGTCGTTCAGCTTTCTGGATCAGGGATATTTGAATGCTTACGAAATTGTCAGACCTTTCATATTACAATCAACATGCTTTTCATTTCTGATCACTGTTCTTTTGTGGTGATTAGAATTGTTTATTGCTTCATCTAAGACACTCAATGAAGAATTGTTTTTGTTGGTAGTTCATTTTGTCATATACATTTTTAGACATTTACATGTTATTTAAATTGCTTTAACACAAGTGGGTTCAAAATGAAGCTTGTGGTGAGAGTTATAGAAGCAAGAAACATACCAGCGATGGATCAAAATGGGTATAGTGATCCGTATGTGAGATTACAATTGGGAAGGCAAAGGTTTAAGACAAAAGTGGTGAAGAAGACCTTAAGCCCAAGTTGGGAGGAGGAGTTTAGTTTCAAAGTTGAAGATTTGAAAGACGAGCTTGTTATTTCTGTTTTGGATGAAGATAAGTACTTCAATGACGACTTTGTTGGGTTTCTTAAAATCCCTGTTTCACGAGTTTTTGATGCTGATAATAAGTCTCTTCCCACCGCTTGGCACTCTCTTCAACCGAAGAATAAGAAGTCCAAAAATAAGGACTGCGGTATGTTTGTTACGTTTCTCGTTTTTTCTTTTAATATTGTTTGCTGCTACAATTTCTTGGCTTCAGCCTTTTGTTTCTAATAATGTCTTACTACGGCTAGTAATTGTTGTGACCAAATTTTAAAATTTTCCAATAATGCAATGTGCATCTCATAATGTAGTAACTTTTCTTTTAATGTATTCCTTGGCAGGTGAAATTCTTTTGACTATAAGTTTTTCGCATAACACTTCATCTGCTGACTTTAATATTAATAGTGATCCCCTTGATCAATTGAAGACAGCTGAATCTCCTAAGAGGTCTTTCAGTGGCCCTTCAAACGCACCTTCTCCTGTAAGAGTAGAGGATACCACATCTAGTAAGGAAGAGAAGTCGTGTGCACAAAAAACTTTAGCTGGTCGAATTGCTCAAATGTTTAATAAAAACTCAGATACGGCATCAGGTAGAGGTGTTGACTTTTTGGAGTTACCTGAAACTACCAAATCTGAACTTTTTGATGACAAGTGTGTGGATCAGTCCTCTTCTGCTTCATTTGAAGAAGCAATGAAAACTATGGAGTCTAGAGATCTAGGGTCTGAAGTCCCAAGCAATTTACCTGGGGGAGTTCTTGTAGACCAAATGTATGTGATTGCACCTCAAGACCTAAACACTCTACTTTTTTCACCTGATTCGAATTTCCCTAGAACATGGGCTGAAGAACAGGGAAATACAGAACTGCAAATTGGGCCGTGGAGGTTTGAGAATGGCTGCGAGAGCTTGAAAAGAGTTGTAACTTACATTAAGGCAGCAAATAAATTAATTAAGGCGACGAAAGGCTTTGAGGAGCAAACATACCTGAAAGCTGATGGGAAGGTATTTGCTATTTTAGCAAGTGTGAGCACTCCAGAAGTTATGTACGGGGGCAGTTTTAGGACTGAATTGCTCTTCTGCATTACTCCTGGGCCTGAGTTGTCATCAGGAGAACAATCTTCACATTTGGTGATATCTTGGCGCATGAATTTTCTGCAAAGTACCATGATGAAAGGTATGATAGAAAATGGAGCCCGATCAGCTTTAAGGGAAACGTATGAGCAATTTGCAACCTTTTTGTCTCTGACAATTACACCTGTTGATTCAAATGATATGGGGTTAAATAAGGAACAGATTTTGGCTTCATTGCAGCCAGAGCCCCAGTCTGACTGGAAGCTGGCAGTGCACTATTTTGCTAACTTCACTGTAGTCTCTTTGTTTTTTATGGGAATTTATGTGCTTGTCCACATCTGGCTTGCCACATCCACCACAATTCAGGGG
>JASUUI010000071.1:17500-23065 GCA_030444775.1 Atalantia buxifolia | reverse complement strand
CTGTAGCAAACATTCATCAGAGCGATCAATGATATCAGAAGCGAAACAGTAATCAGAGCGATCAAAATTATCATTTAACAAAGAACAAAGATCAGAAGAAACGAAGAACAAAGATCAGAAAGAAAATAGTAAACAAATTCAAAGCAACGTAGAGGCTTTAAATCACCACGAAAAAATTCTCACGGAAGGTAAGGAAACATAGATCGGTGAGAGGGGAACAATTTGGTGGGGGTGGTGATAGTTCACTCGCCGGAAATTTGGCCGGATCTAAGGTTTAGAGATCGGCACTATTTGATGAATAGTGAGCCGAAACTTCAAAGCTTGATTGGGCACCCAAATCAACACGAAAATCACCAACAAACACACAGAAATATAGATCAATGAGAGGTGAGTGTGTTTAAGTAGAAGGTGTATGCTTATTTACCGGAAAAATGGCCAAAAGAGTGAAGATCGTAATCGGATATTGTAGCATGAATAGTGATCCGACTTCAATTCAAGGTTTCGAGGCCCAAATGTACTCCGAAATTTCCAAACAACATATCAAATCGAAGGGAATTGAAAGGCCTATGTGTTGGAGTGGGAGGTGAACATTAACTCGCCGGAACAAAGGCCGGAAATTTGATTCAAAGTTGCGGCATCACTGTAGCAGTTGAGAGAAAAAATGTTACTGTAGCAAAACGCTACTGTAGCAAATCCGGGAAAAATGGTTTGGTTTTTGGTTTAGGGTTTAGGGTTTAGGGTTTAGGGTTTAGGGTTTAGGGTTTAGGGTTTAGGGTTTAGGGTTTAGGGTTTAGGGTTTAGGGTTTAGGGTTTAGGGTTTAGGGTTTAGGGTTTAGGGTTTTAGGGTTTAGGGTTTAGGGTTTTAGGGTTTAGGGTTTAGGGTTTAGGGTTTAGGGTTTAGGGTTTAGGGTTTTAGGGTTTAGGGTTTAGGGTTTAGGGTTTAGGGTTTAGGGTTTAGGGTTTAGGGTTTAGGGTTTAGGGTTTAGGGTTTAGGGTTTAGGGTTTAGGGTTTTAGGGTTTAGGGTTTAGGGTTTAGGGTTTTAGGGTTTAGGGTTTAGGGTTTAGGGTTTAGGGTTTAGGGTTTAGGGTTTAGGGTTTAGGGTTTAGGGTTTAGGGTTTAGGGTTTTTAGGGTTTAGGGTTTAGGGTTTAGGGTTTAGGGTTTAGGGTTTAGGGTTTAGGGTTTAGGGTTTTTTTTTTTTTTAGAAAGTCAAGTAATTTGATTGACAAAAGCTTCTACATTTAACCATCATCAATATCCCATTTACCCAATAACCAAAGAATTGTCGTTTGAGTTTAAGAACTTACATCCAAAAAGGAAACAATTCCATCTAATGGCTTCGAGGATGATGTTAAATGATGATGACAAAGGGTTCACGGTTTAAGCTTATTTGAGTTTAGGGAGAAAGATGATTGGTTCCCGATTTAGGATTTAGGGTTTAGCTTTAGAGCACCTTAGGGTTCTTTTCCCCAAAGTTTTCTTGAATGAAGTTTAGGGTTTAGCGCAGTTTAGGAGTTTAGGGTTTATCGGTTTAGGTTTAGCCATTGAAGGTTTAGGGCTTTAGAGTTTAGGAGGTTTAGGGTTTTGTGTTTAAATTTTAGGGTTTAGGGTTTAGGGTTTAGGGTTTAGGGTTTAGGGTTTAGGGTTTAGGGTTTAGGGTTTAGGGTTTTTAGGGTTTAGGGTTTAGGGTTTAGGGTTTAGGGTTTTTAGGGTTTAGGGTTTAGGGTTTTTAGGGTTTAGGGTTTAGGGTTTAGGGTTTAGGGTTTAGGGTTTAGGGTTTAGGGTTTAGGGTTTAGGGTTTAGGGTTTAGGGTTTAGGGTTTAGGGTTTAGGGTTTAGGGTTTAGGGTTTAGGGTTTAGGGTTTAGGGTTTAGGGTTTAGGGTTTAGGGTTTAGGGTTTAGGGTTTAGGGTTTAGGGTTTAGGGTTTAGGGTTTAGGGTTTAGGGTTTAGGGTTTAGGGTTTAGGGTTTAGGGTTTAGGGTTTAGGGTTTAGGGTTTAGGGTTTAGGGTTTAGGGTTTAGGGTTTAGGGTTTAGGGTTTAGGGTTTAGGGTTTAGGGTTTAGGGTTTTTAGGGTTTAGGGTTTAGGGTTTAGGGTTTAGGGTTTAGGGTTTAGGGTTTAGGGTTTTTAGGGTTTAGGGTTTAGGGTTTAGGGTTTAGGGTTTAGGGTTTAGGGTTTAGGGTTTAGGGTTTAGGGTTTAGGGTTTAGGGTTTAGGGTTTTTTTTTTTTTTTTTAAACCTCATAGAACATATCTATTAATTATTCATATGGAGCATGCATCAGATAAAATCTCTTACAACACATAAACTTAAGAACCATTTATTTGGTGAGTCAATTTTGTCTTCGCAGCAACATCTACTCAAGAGCAACCATTAGGGTTTAGGGTATTGCACGGCGCGCGATGAATTTCACTTGCTTTACGAGCTTTATTTAGGGCATCTTAGGTTTAGGGTTTAGGGTTTAGGGTTTACTTTTAGGGTTTAGGGTCCTTAGGGTTTTTTCTAGCTTTAGGGTTTAGGAAGTTTAGAAGAACAATAGTCATTACAAGACCTAAAAGAAGGAAAATCTTAGAGTTTCCCATTTTCGTTATGCCAAAAATAAAGGAAGTAAGAGGAAATTAGTATCAATAAACGAATATTAATGGAAGATGGAAAGGATGAATGGATGATAAATTAGTGTTCTCTTGAATGTATATTATTTATAGCAGTTGGGATTCGGGAGCCAGCGATCCGAGGAAGGCTCGGAGAAGTTAATGCTCGCCTGAGACTAAGAATTTTCTAATTTTCTACAAGCAGCAAGCCCGTTTTTGTTTCTTTGGGTTTAGGGTTTAGGGTTTAGGGTTTAGGGTTTAGGGTTTAGGGTTTAGGGTTTAGGGTTTAGGGTTTAGGGTTTAGGGTTTAGGGTTTTTTTTTCTTTTTAGGGTTTAGGGTTTAGGGTTTAGGGTTTAGGGTTTAGGGTTTAGGGTTTAGGGTTTAGGGTTTAGGGTTTAGGGTTTAGGGTTTAGGGTTTAGGGTTTAGGGTTTAGGGTTTAGGGTTTAGGGTTTAGGGTTTAGGGTTTAGGGTTTAGGGTTTAGGGTTTAGGGTTTAGGGTTTAGGGTTTAGGGTTTAGGGTTTAGGGTTTAGGGTTTAGGGTTTAGGGTTTAGGGTTTTAGGGTTTAGGGTTTAGGGTTTAGGGTTTAGGGTTTAGGGTTTAGGGTTTAGGGTTTAGGGTTTAGGGTTTAGGGTTTAGGGTTTTTAGGGTTTAGGGTTTAGGGTTTAGGGTTTAGGGTTTAGGGTTTAGGGTTTAGGGTTTAGGGTTTAGGGTTTAGGGTTTAGGGTTTAGGGTTTAGGGTTTAGGGTTTAGGGTTTAGGGTTTAGGGTTTAGGGTTTAGGGTTTAGGGTTTTTTTTTTTTATTAAAAACCACCAGGAGGTGGGGGGTTAGGCGAGACCCCTACCAGTAGATAAAAAAGAAAACATAATACAAGTACTGGAGGGGGGCATGAACCAAACCTCCAGAGTAAAAAAACAACAAAGCATGAAAAGAAAGTAAATCAAAATCGTCGACGTCTACGATTAATCTTGAAGCCCTTCCGAGGAGTAACTTCGGTAAAACCCTCCGTAGAGGTAATAATTCTTTGGCCGCCCAATTTTTCTATAACCAATCTTCCATAATCTCGGAATCGGAAGCAAAACGGTCATTCCCACAAAGTTCATCACCGAGTTACTTTAGGGTCCTCAATCCGATGGCTCGTTCCAATCTTATCTTTAGAAATGTTGGTTATAGGAGATACCTGAGGAAAATCAGTGCTGTGGGTATTGAGAGTGCAAAGAGGCGCATCGTCATTTGAGCACATTGGATTGCCATAACTTTAGATGGAATATCCGGAATAGAATCACCGGGTTGGCGAGTTTAATCACAGTAAAGTCTTCGTTGAAATCGATAAGGATCCTAAGCAGAGCAAGCAACAGGGGTTTAGGGGGACCAAAGAAGCGAGAACAATAGGCAATGGCAGCCCACTATCACCTTATCTACAACCGGAACTATATCGGGTTTACGTTAGCTCGGGAGGAGCTTGCACAACCGAAAGAATTTAGGAGGATCGGGTTTAGATAACAACCTTAGGGTTTAGGAATTTAGCCATTTAGACTTAGGGTTTAGAATTTAGTTTAAGTATCATGAGTACTTTGATTTGTCGCTTCATTTGTCCCCGCATTCTCGCTTTAGGTTATCAACTTTAGGGTTTACGTTTGAGTCTTAATTGGTTCCTTTGACATGTTTCCTCCTCATTAGCAATGACATTTGGCTTTACCGGTTTAACACGAGCTTAGCATTCCGCAATTTGGGATTGTTGACGTTTAGGTGTCATCGAATTAGGCCCAAGTGCTTGCAGTAGCACAATAACGAGGAACTTTTTCAAGTTGATATATTGCCGTTTAATCCAAAGTGTCTTTTTCCCGATCCATAAACGCTTTAAAGGTCTAGAAACATCATACTGGATTAGGACTCTTAAATGAAGGCCCAGGGTTTAGGCGGGGCCTGATCGATTCAAGAGGTTTGCCGATGGTAGAGGCAATGGAATACAGGCGTTTGCATTTAATATAGTGAACCTTAGGTAGAAACGGCAAAGATACCTGCAGGGTTTACAATTGGCGACTCTTGGAGTTTAGGGAAATGTTTGGACCATTTGAAAACACGCATAGCTTAGCCATCAATAAACCAAGATTGACGAAGCCAAATTCTTGTGTAATCCTCTTCCAAGTGAAGTTGAATGAGGATGTGGCGAGGATCCAATAAAGAGATTTCAGATTTCCTTTCGGGTTTAATGCCGTAAAAATTTACTGATGATATCAATGGGGGGTTTAGGCCAAAAGAAAATTTACCTACCAAAGAGAGCTTGAATGGCGCGGTTTGATATTGATTTCTTCCTCAAGAAAAATATTGGCAGTTCGCCTTTATGGGTGGAAGATTGCTTGAGGCGATGGCCGGATCGAGCTTTGAGACCCGTTTAGGGTCCACAAAAGACTTACAATGTCGAGTGGTGGGCGGTTTTGTCGCCATTTGAGCAAATGATGGGAGTGGTGGGAACTCCGATTTAAGTTTAGGGATGGACATCGGCCATGGCGGAGGAGAAGCCATTGAGGCCGACTTACGCAAAGGGAGCCCCTAAGAAAAATGCGAAAATGCCCCAAAAAATCAATTTAGGAATAGTAACCCGGTTTAGGGTTTAGGTAGAAAAGTTTAGGGTTTAGAAGAAAGATCAGAAGCAACGAAGAACAAAGACTTTGAAGCAATGAATAGTGAGCCGTTTAAATTCAAAACAACATAGAGGCTTCAAATCACCACGAAATCTCTCACGGAAGGTGGGGAAACATAGATCGGTGAGAGGGGAACAATTTGGAAGGGGTGGTGATGGATCACTTTTAGGGAAAACTGGTTTAGGATCTAAGATTTAAAGATCGGCCCTATTTAATAAATAGTAAACCGAAACTTCAACTCATGATTGGGTGCCCAAATCAACACGAAAATCCCCAAACAACACAAGGGTTATAGATCAATGAAAGGTGAGTGTGTTTAAGTGGAAGGTGTA
>JASUUI010000071.1:0-5000 GCA_030444775.1 Atalantia buxifolia | reverse complement strand
CGGATATTGTAGCATGAATAGTGATCCGACTTCAATTCAAGGTTTCGAGGCCCAAATGTACTTCAAATTTCCAAACAACATATCAAATCGAAGGGAATTGAAAGGCCTATGTGTTGGAGTGGGAGGTGAACATTAACTTTAGCGGAACAAAGGCCGGAAATTTGATTCAAAGTTGCGGCATCATTTAGAAAGGGAGAAAAATGTTATCAGGGTTTAACGCCATCAGAGCAAATCCGGGAAAAATGGTGGTTTTTGGTTTAGGGTTTAGGGTTTAGGGTTTAGGGTTTAGGGTTTAGGGTTTAGGGTTTAGGGTTTAGGGTTTAGGGTTTAGGGTTTAGGGTTTTTAGGGTTTAGGGTTTAGGGTTTAGGGTTTAGGGTTTAGGGTTTTTAGGGTTTAGGGTTTTTAGGGTTTAGGGTTTAGGGTTTAGGGTTTAGGGTTTAGGGTTTAGGGTTTAGGGTTTAGGGTTTAGGGTTTAGGGTTTAGGGTTTAGGGTTTAGGGTTTAGGGTTTAGGGTTTAGGGTTTAGGGTTTAGGGTTTAGGGTTTAGGGTTTAGGGTTTTTTTTTTTTATTAAAAACCACCAGGAGGTGGGGGTTAAAGGCGAGACCCTACCAAAAGAGATAAAACGAAAACATAATACAAGTACTGGAGGGGGGCATGAACCAAACCTCCAGAGTAAAATAACAACAAAGCATGAAAAGAAAGTAAATCAAAATCGTCGACGTCTACGATTAATCTCAAGCCCTTCCGAGGAGTAACTTCGGAAACCCTCCGTAGAGGTAATAATTCTTTGGCCTCCCAATTTTTCTATAACTGAATCTTCCATAATCTCAGAATCGGAAGCAAAACGGTCATTCCCACAAAGTTCATCACTGGAGTTACTATAATCCTCAATCCGGCGACTCGCTCCACCCTATCTTTGAAACGTTGGTTATGAGATACCCGAGGAAAATCAAGCTTTGGGTATTGAGAGTGCAAAGAGGCGCATCGTCATGCGGAGCACATTGGATTGCCATAACTTCAGAGTTGGAATATCCGCAATAGAATCACAAGAAGTGGCAACCAGAATAATCAAAAAGTCTTCGTTGAAATCGATAAGATCCTGCAGGGCAACAGGGTGGCTTTAGGACCAAAGAAGAGAACAATAGGCACAGGCCCACTATCAGCCTTATCTACAACCGAAACAATATCGCTGCACGTGAGCTCTGGAGGAGCTTGCACAACCGCAGTAACAATAGGACTGACTCGATAACAACCTGGAGGGGAGGAATCAGAGCCATAGACTCCGGCAGAAATCGTTGAAGTATCATGAGTACTTTGATTTGCCGCTTCATTTGACCCTGCATTCTGCTTCCTGTTATCAACTTTCTGAACGTATTGAGTCTTAATTGGTTCCTTTGAAATGTTTCCCTCAACATTTGCAATGACATTTTGCTTGAGTGGACCAACACGAGCTGCATTCCGCAATTCAGGTTTATTGATGTAGCAGTTGTCATCAGAGTGGCCCAAATGCTTGCAGGTTGCACAATAGCTAGGCACTTTTTCGAAAATGATATATTGCCAGAAGCCAGTGTCATTTTCCCCGATCCATAGACGCCTAATAAAGGCTTAGAAACATCATACTCAACTAAGACTCTGGCAACAGAAGGCCTACTCACAGAGGCGGTGGCATGATCTATTCGAAGAGGTTTGCCGATGGTAGCAGCAATGGAATACAAAGCCTGTTTGCATCTGATATAGTGTACCGGAAGAAACGGCAAAGATACCCAAACAGGAACAATTGGCGACTCTTCAGAGCTGTGAAATGTTGTGGACCATTTGAATACACGCATAGCTCTACCATCAATGAACCAAGATTGACGAAGCCAAATTCTTGTGTAGTCCTCTTCCAAGTGAAGTTGAATAAGAATGTGGCGAGGGATCCAATAAAGATATTTCAACTTTTCCTTTCGCTTTAAAGTGCCAAAAAAAATTTACGAATGATATCAATAGAGAGGACGGTCAAGGAGAACTTACCCACCAAAGAGAGTTTGAAAGGTGCAGCCATAATGTCGAGTTCTTCCTGAAAAAATAAATGGTTCGCCTTTACGGGTGGAAGATTGCTTGAAGGCGATGGCCGGATCAGAGCTTTGAGACCCGGTAGTGACATCCACAAAAGACTTGCAGGGTCGAGCTGTGGGCGCTTTTGACGCCATTTCAACAAATGACGGGAGTGGTGGGAACTCCAATGAAGTATCCGGATGGCCACCGGCCATGGCCGGAGAAGCCATTCGGGTCGAGTTGCACAATGGGAGCTCCCGGAGGAAATTGCGTAAAAACACCCAAAATAATCAGCCTGCGAATAAGAACTAAGTCACCAGAAAGGAAAACAAGCATCGAAGCGATTAAAGTCACTCAGAGTCCGAAACAGTAATCAGTAGCGATCAAAGTTACTGTAGCACGAAGAACAGCACTGTAGTAGTGAATAGTAAACCGCAAATTCAAAACAGCGTAGAGGCTTTAAATCACCACGAAAATTCTCACGGAAGGTAAGGAAACATAGATCGGTGAGAGGGGAACAATTTGGTGGGGGTGGTGATAGTTCACTCACGGAAATTTGGCCTGGATCTAAGGTTTAGAGATCTAAGACTATTTAATGAATAGTGAGCCGAAACTTCAACCCATGATTGGGTGCCCAAATCAACATGAAAATCCGCAAACAACACACAGAATTAAAGATCAATGAAAGGTGAGTGTGTTTAAGTGGAAGGTGTATGCTTACTTGCCGGGAAATTGGCCGGAAATGTGAGGAGCGTAATCGGATACTGTAGCGTAAATAGTGATCCGAATTCGAAACTATGTTTCGAGGCTCAAACGTACTCCGAATTTTCCAAGCAACATATCAAATCGAAGAGAATTGAAAGGCCAATGTGATGGAGTGGGTGGTGAAGGTTAACTCGCCGGAAAAGTGACCGGAAATTGAATTAAAGCTGCGGCATTACCAGCAAGTCGAGAGAAAATCGCTATCGAGCAAAACGCCACCGTAGCAAATCCGGATTATGGGTTATGGTTTAGGTTTAGGTTTAGGTTTAGGGTTTAGGTTTGGGTTTAGGTTTAGGTTTAGGCCTAGGGCCTAGGGCCTAGGGTTTGGGCCTAGGGCCAGGGCCTTAGGCCTAGGGCCTTAGGCTTAGGGCCTGGGCCCAGTGGCCTGGGCCAGGGCCCAGGGCCCAGGGCCCAGGCCTCAGGGCCTGGCCCAGGCCTGGGGCCCAGGCCAGGGCCTAGGGCCCAGGGCCTGTGGCAGGCCCAGGCCCAGGGCCTCAGGGCCCAGGGCCTGGGCCCAGGCCTGGCCTTTGGCCTGGGCCCAGGGCCAGGGCCTAGGGCCAGGCCTGGCCCAGGCCCAGGCCTCAGGGCCTGGTGGCCTGGGCCCAGGCCCAGGGCCCAGGCCCAGGCCCAGGCCTGGGCCAGGCCCAGGGCCCAGGGCCCAGGGCCTGGCCCAGGCCCAGGCCCAGGGCCCAGGCCCAGGGCCCCCAGGGCCCAGGCCCAGGCCCAGGCCCAGGGCCCAGGCCCAGGCCTAGGCCCAGGGCCCAGGGCCCAGGCCCAGGCCTGTGGCAGGGCCTGGGCCCAGGCCTGGGCCCAGGGCCTGTGGCCCAGGCCTGGGCCTAGGCCCAGGCCCAGGGCCCAGGCCTGTGGCCTGGCCCAGGGCCCAGGCCCAGGCCCAGGCCCAGGCCCAGGCCTGGCCCAGGCCTCCCAGGGCCCAGGCCCAGGCCTGGCCAGGCCCAGGGCCCAGGCCTGTGGCAGGCCCAGGCCCAGGCCCAGGGCCTGGCCCAGGCCCAGGCCCAGGCCCAGGCCCAGGGCCCAGGCCCAGGCCCAGGCCTGTGGCAGGCCCAGGCCCAGGCCCAGGCCCAGGCCCAGGGCCCAGGCCCAGGCCCAGGCCCAGGGCCCAGGCCCAGGCCCAGGCCCAGGGCCCAGGGCCCAGGGCCCAGGCCCAGGGCCCAGGCCCAGGCCCAGGCCCAGGCCCAGGGCCTGGTGGCAGGCCCAGGGCCTCAGGCCCAGGCCCAGGCCCAGGCCCAGGCCTAGGCCCAGGCCCAGGGCCCAGGCCCAGGCCCAGGGCCCAGGCCCAGGCCCAGGCCCAGGCCCAGGCCCAGGCCCAGGCCCAGGCCCAGGCCCAGGCCCAGGCCTCCAGGGCCCAGGCCCAGGGCCCAGGGCCCAGGCCCAGGCCTTTTGGCCTCAGGCCCAGGCCTGTGGCCCAGGGCCCAGGCCCAGGCCCAGGCCCAGGCCCAGGCCCAGGCCCAGGCCCAGGGCCCAGGGCCCAGGCCCAGGCCCAGGCCCAGGCCCAGGCCTTGCCTAGGGCCCAGGCCCAGGCCCAGGCCCAGGCCCAGGCCCAGGCCCAGGGCCCAGGGCCCAGGCCTTTTGCCCAGGCCCAGGCCCAGGGCCCAGGCCCAGGCCCAGGCCCAGGCCAGGCCCAGGGCCCCCAGGCCCAGGCCCAGGCCTGGGCCCAGGCCCAGGGCCCAGGCCTCAGGCCCAGGCCCAGGCCCAGGCCCAGGGCCCAGGGCCTGCCAGGCCCAGGGCCCAGGCCCAGGGCCCAGGCCCAGGCCCAGGGCCCAGGCCCAGGCCTCCCAGGGCCCAGGCCCAGGCCCAGGCCCAGGCCCAGGGCCCAGGCCTGGCCCAGGCCCAGGCCCAGGGCCAGGGCCCAGGCCCAGGGCCAGGCCCAGGCCCAGGCCCAGGGCCAGGGCCCAGGCCCCAGGCCCAGGCCCAGGCCTGGGCCTGGCCTGGCCCAGCCCAGGCCCGGCCCAGGCCCAGGCCTAGGCCCAGGCCCAGGCCCAGGCCCAGGGCCCAGGCCAGGGCCCAGGGCCCAGGCCTGTGGGCCCAGGCCCAGGCCCAGGCCCAGGCCCAGGCCCAGGGCCCAGGCCCAGGCCCAGGCCCAGGCCCAGGCCTGGGCCCAGGGCCCAGGGCCCAGGGCCCAGGCCCAGGCCCAGGCCTCAGGGCCCAGGGCCTGTGGCCCAGGCCTAGGCCCAGGCCCAG
>JASUUI010000070.1:0-24790 GCA_030444775.1 Atalantia buxifolia | reverse complement strand
AAATTAAAAATTATTGATAAGAGCAGAATAAATGAAACATTATTATTAATAATATACTATAAATTAAAATTTTTCTAAAACAAAATATTTATTATTATTAATTATTAATATTAAATAATTATAATACTATTTAAATTAAAATATAATAATATTATATTTTGAAATAAAAATGATAAATAATAATATTATTAATTCTCTATGATTATAATAATATTATTTAAATAGATATAATATTATTAACATTATTTTATTTTAATAAATAATATATATAAATTTTAATAAAAGAATAATAAAGGAAGAGATTCTACTTGGGAGTGGGAATCTCAGTGCTCACTCTAAAAATGAATGAGACCCTTACTCTTCTCCTTAGTTGAACAAAGTAAACATTGAAGTAGAAGGAATTGTCACACTCCTCTTATTCCAACCAAAGAAACACAACATTAATTTCTAACTCTCGTAGTACATTTCTTGTTTGTCATTCAAGACATTAATTGTGTGTTTACTAATTAATAATTAAAATGTACTGAAATCGTAATGAATTAGAATGAGAAATAGAAATAAGAATAAACTATTTATTTTAAATGTAGATTCGAGAATAAGAATAAAAATGCATTCCCATTGATATACTTATTTTATCTTAGAATCGGAATAAATTATTTTAAGTTACAAAAATGCCCTCCATTAATTATTGTACTTACTTTTATTTGTATCTATTATAATAATATAATAATAAGAATAAAATAATAATAAAACTAGGAGTAATAATAATGACAATAATATTAACTAAAACAATAAAATTAATAAAATTTAATAATAATAAAGACATTAAAAAATAATACCACCACCACCACCAACACCCTCATCATTATAAAAGATCCATTTGTAAATAGTACGAAAACTCTATTTTCATATATTTTATGGGGGACCAAAATATAAAAAAGATCAAACTTTATTAATGATAATTTAACGGTTATGAAAATTTAATGGGAGCAATATGGGTAATTCCACCCCCTTAGGAATCAAAATTATGATAACAATTCTTAAATTTGAAAATCCGACACTATTTCGACTCTAATTCTAAAGCTTAATTCTACAAATAAACGCATCATTGATTTCGATTTCAAAATTATCATTCATCAAGTAAACACGCAATAAAAGTGTCCTCTGAAAGGAAAAAGGAGAGGGCCAATAACAAATAAATCGAGACAAGCCATTGAATATTCAAGAGCACTCTATTATCACCCACCACTACATTTACAGTGCAGACATATGTTGGCAATGTACACTGATATATTCACCTCTGTTAGACAACATATATACAGCTATCAACGAAGGTTAAAACGCCCCAAATGCATCACATTTCTGTCTTAAATACCATCCATGGCACAACAGGTCACATAAACTTTTTGCTTACAACTAAACCTAGGTAGATTGCAAGCTCATCCAAGGAAGCTTGTCAGTGGATACTACACTTCAGCACTGTAGAAATGAAGCAATTTTAGAGGCGACACCTTTTCCTGAAAATTACAAGAAGAAATTGATTTCAACAAACTGACGAAAGAAGATGCTTTGGGTAAAAGAAAAAGCGCCAAAAAATAAAAACTAAAAAATAGAAAGAAGTTTTAAAACCTGAAATTTTTCTTCAGATCGGTAAGGGAAATAGAAACCCGTTGAGCAGTTCTGCAATGCTTCAGGATTTTTCATCCAAGCTTTACGTGCATCACTCACTTTAATCTTATATTTGAACATCTGATACAATAGTAAAAACCTTAATCTTATATTTGAACAACAAAAACATACATGATTTCTACTTGTCTTTATGAAATAATATTCCAATACTTCTGTAGGAAAATGAAACCCTTATCTGTAAGGGTCCAGCAAACCCAAAAACAGCGATGAAAACAATTTGTAAGTTACATTCAGTTCATACTGAAAAATGTTAAGTTTTGCTTGAATATCACTTTAGAAAAGTAGATCATACAGATCCCAGACTGTATTGAAATCCAGTTTGAAATTATGACAATCAACTGATGAAATTTACGATTCAAGTATAACAGAAGGCAATGAAAACCACAAAAATAATAAAAAATTCAAGAAATACAGAAAATTTTCAAAACAATCAAACCTGAGAGAGAGAGATAGTGGGTTTCTCAAGCTCATCCCCTTCAATGTTCACACCAGTACCCTGGCACTCTGGGCAGAACATTGAAGAAATTTGATTTGTAAATATATATTCTCCATCCTTTCTTGCCTCAACCCGCTTGCTTCCATTTTTCCTTCTAGACCTCCGTTTCACTTTTGGAGTCACAGGCTGGTTAGTCTTCAATTCAAACTCGCACAAAAGTATCCAATGTATGAGGCAGGAGATGTGAAATACATGAAATACCTACAAGTTTAAGACCATTGATGCAAAGAAATTTGAGAACTTTATAGCTTTGAATCAAATCAGTAAACACAAAATTCCAAAACTCAAACAGATTAACAAACGATAATGACTGAACACACATAGACATATCATTCCAAACACATAAACAAAGAAACCATAACCAAGTGATCCGAGCTAAGGTGCTCGGAAATCCTTACCCCATTCAAATTTCTACTGCTGCAGGCAAGATTTCCAGTCTTCAAGTTCAGGAGTGCAGCTACATCTTTATCAGGGAGTATCTTCTGCTGACAGATATCACACATTCTTTCTGCAGCTATGCGTTGCTGTCGTCTCATCTCTCGTCTAGCAGCCTTGCTAGATATAAATCTCGCGTGCAGAAGCTGATCACCATATCGGTCCAAAAGCAATCTTGAAGTTGAGCTATTGGATGCTGAAGAATCTTCCCCACATGAATCATACTGCTTACTCAATGACTCACTAACATCCTCTGGGTCAGAAAAAGATTTCTTTCTTTTTCTACCAGTACCCTCCCCATTCTCAGAATCTTCCGCAGGACTTGAGGAAAGCAACAACTTCACATCATCGAACAGACCCTTTCTACCCAAATCATAATTATAAACAAAAGTGACAATAGCAAAATCATGATCTGGAATCTCGACAATATCTTCATCCTCTGGGTCCTTCTTCCCCAACCATTCACACCAGATTCTTGAAATCTCGATCGAACCTTCATCCTTCTGAATCACCCTTGCAGCAATTTGACCTAGACCAATGAACCTCACTCTCAAGTCAACAATTTCATCCTTAAGAAACACCCTGGAATCACCTTATCACAACTCTCCGAATAAATATCCCTAACTTGAGTTCCATTTTCACAATCAAAATGAACTTCATCAAGCCCACTATGCTCATTACCATTGACTTTCATATCTTCTCCATATTTAACAATAGCAAGATTACTATCATTGTTGTGATAATCCAACAACCTGCCCAATTTATCATTTGATACCATTGTTTGCTTTTCTTTATCGTTAGAATTGTCAAAGAAGAGAACACCATCATTAAAAGGCCATGGGTTTGGCCCCAAGAGAGTAACCTTGGCGGCAGATAACCTCTCAGTGTGAAGATTACCCTTCAAATGATCGAACAACACTGAATCACTATAGCAAGGTGCAAGGCATAAAGTGCAAAAGAATATGAACCGCTTGCCATCTTCACGAAGCTCCACATACGTGTGTCCTTGCGCTCTCACATTGCTAAGAGTAGTTCTAGCTAATTGCTCTCTTAAGCTAAAAGCACTGGTCTTTGGGAACCCTAATTCCCTCCTTCCAGCCATCCAAATTTTCCCGCCAAAATGCTAATCTCAAATCACCCCTAGTCAAATTAAAGTTGTGGATAATTCTATCTGGATCAAAGAACAGACAACTATAAACGGCCGAGTAACCCCTACCACAAATTGCACAGTGAAGCCCCAAATTTTAAATCTGTAAACCTACAGATTTACTTCAACTACACAATAAAAGCATTATAAACAACCAAATGAAACCCTAATAAACTCAGATTCAACAAGAACAGTCAGAAAACCAAAGGTTCAACTCTTTGTAAGGTCAATTTAACCACTAACACCAATTTGGGCAGTTCATAACACAAATCGACAAGTGAAGACGATAATTCTCAGAAATTCCTCAGATTTCAGGTTCGAAAACAGTAAAAGGGGAAAAATTAAGATTAAAGATTAAAGAAATAGAAGACAATTTATCGACGAGAGGCTTAAAAAGCCCCAACTTTACATATTCGTCGCGTACTCGGTATAGGAGACTTGATAAAATTACGAGGCCGTACACTACCGGAGAGCACGACGCGAGCCATGTAGAGAAGAAGAACGTGATGCGAGGACAAATCTTCCAGCCTCATCTCCATTTGATAATGGAAATTTGGGATCTCAAAAGCTGTTTGCAAAGAGAGAATGCAAGGGAAAGTGAGGGAAATTAGAGGGAAAATGAAGGGATTAAAACAGAAAATGTGCGAAGTAAACGAACTCTCAACTCTTTACCGATTTTCGCGATGATTTGTAAGGGATTTGATCGATTTTTTTTCGTATACGTTAAGAACCGCGTGTCAAATTTATCAGCAAATGATACCATGCGTAGGTAGAAAGTTAGGCTGTAGTGATCTGGCGATGGTGTGCTGTAAATAAAATGTAACGATCAATGTAGCAATCTATTGCAGTAGAATCGGCTGTGTGTTGTAATTGAACGGTACTGATCAACGTAGCAATTTATTGCAGTAGAATCGGCCGTGTGTTGTAATTGAACGGTACTGATCAACGTAGCAATTTATTGCAGTAGAATCGGCCGTGTGTTGTAATCGAACGGTACCGATCAACGTAGCAATTTATTGCAGTAGAATTGGTAGTAGCGGATTAAGAGAGAAAGTCGCTTCGAATTGTGGATAAGAGGATATACTGGTAAGGATGCGCTGCGATAAGGGCATCCGTCATATGTGTTGCCATTTATCAAGCGGTTGTTGCTAATATTTTTTTGGTACGTAATTTTAGAGGCATGGAGAATTCAATGCGATGCGATTAATCTGTCTAATTCATATAAATTTGATCTACATATTAGTGGATTAGAGTAGATTAAAAATTTAATAACCGGTAAATAATAGATTAGATAGAAATTTATTTCTATAAATCTATAAAAATTTACGAATTCATAAAAAAATAAAAAGTATTTATTTAATTAAAAAATTAGAATTTATAAATATGACATTAGTATTTATTAATAAATAAATTAATTAAAATATAGTTACATTAACACTATATTATATCTTATTCGATAATATATAAAATAAAAAATTATTAAATAAATAAATATAACTTCTTAAACAATTAGTTTTCATGTATTGATCTAATAAATGGGATTTTTTTCTTTTTAATGTGTTATATTTTGACACTTTAAAATATTTTTTAACTTTATTTAAACAATTAATTTATTGAAATCTTATTTAATTTAAATTGATCGATAGTAAAATTATTTTTATATTAAATTTTTTTTATTTAGATAGTTCGTGAATTGAACAAAATTAAAAAATTTTAGTTTGCAAACCAATCCACAAAATGGTCGATTGAATATGAATTTGATCAAATCTGCATTTGATCATGGCGTATGGATTGAATTTGATTAAATTTCACTAATCCGTTGATTGGATTTAATTGAAAATTTATAATTCGCAAAATCGTGGATCAGATATGAATTGATATCTAATCCGTAAACACCCCTACGTAATTTATGGACTTCTGACTTCTGGCCGACATCATAAGTTTTATATTTTAAAGATTGAAAATAATTGGGTTTTTTAAGAATTAAGATTCCCGCTTAATCCTCCTAAACTTTTAAATATCTTCTACAGTATTTTTTAATAGCAATATATGGATGCAATGATTGGTGTTACTTAAATTCACTAATTTTTTCTTTGAACTCTCTTTTTTATTAAGAATTTTATTATCCAAATAATTTTTGAAAAAATTACTTAATTAACTCTTTTCTTTTCTCAAATTTTCATATTCTCATCTATTCATTCATATATATATTCTTCTATTTATAAATAATTGTCTAATTGAGAAACAAAACTCACTATTTAAAAATGAACATCGATAAACTTTTATTAGTCATGAAAGGTAATAAATATCAAGAAATTAACTTTTACCATACCTAAAAAAAAAAAAACTCATGGATATAAAAAAAAAACTCTTATATATAGAAATCATGAAAAATAAGTTATGATAGATTAAGAAAGATAAAAAAAATGAATTCAAAAGAGAGTAAAATTAAGTGTTTAGTTTGGAAAATATGAGAGTAGAGATAGAATCATAGAACATACAATTGTAAGGTAGAAAAAGAAAGTAAATAGTAAAGGGTAATTTCCAAATTCTGAAATATTAAATTCTTAATAATTAATTTTTTAAAAATGGGTTTAGATAGAAATCTAGAAATAGTCCCACTCGAACATAATTTATTTTTATATTTTATTAACCAATAATTATCATTTGAATTTTTATTTAGTATATGATCAGATCATACGAGAATCTTAATTTTTTTTATTTTTTGCACGATATTTTTTTAAGAAACAAGATTTTAAATTAGGTCGAATTAATTTCAACTTAAATTTAAATTGAATAAAATAATTTATGTTATACTAAATGACAAGGGTCATTTCCTTACTTTCATAATTTAGCGAAAAAACTGACTTAATTATAAAAAAGTAAAAAAAAATACAAAACCCAATCTTAAACAAGGACAGAAGTTGGGAACTTTGGTTGTAGGGGCCGAGTGAGAAATTTAAAAAAATTAATAGGAATTTATTATAAATAACAATTTATTAACATCATTCAAATACAAAACACTTTAAAAGAAGAAAATATAATAGTACGTTCATCTATCAATAAATTTACTCATATTCTATGAAAGTATATAGTCAAATAACAATTAGATATAAACTCAAAAAAGTGAACAAAAAAAAATTTAAAAAAAAACTTAATCCAATATTCTTTCAGGGAATAAAAATTATACATTATTAACACGATAAAATAAAATAAAATAAAATATTACTTGTCCATTGAGTGTAGCTTGGCTATGTGAATGCACATTGTATCTGCTTTCACTTGAATTCAAGTTGTAATATTAAGTATTGATAAGACGGGTAAAAAAAGGGTATTTAGAAGAAACTGAATCAAACTGACAGTTCAATTTGGTTTCGATTCAGTTTATATTGTTTTAAGAAGTTGATTAGTCTATTCTTGTAAATAAACCAAATTTGTAGTTCAGCTTTCAGTTCTTATGGACTAAATCGAAAATTAAATGCTTTTATAATTTTAAAAAAGTTTCCCAATTGGCTCAATTTGATAGGTGGCTTCTTTTTATTACCATATACAATCACACACAATAGTATAACTATATATACACACAAATTATCTTTTTCTGTCTAAAACCTACTCCAAAATTGAAATCAAACTTTATATCTAGCCACGAAATCAAAATCAAACCTTCAACATAAACCCTTAACGCAAATCAAAATCAACCCCACCATCTTAAAATTTAAAAACTCATGAACTACAACTATTCCATCAAGGTTCATTAGCTAGTAACAAGGCAAGCAAGCAAAGCCAACACCTTCACTCCTGTGCGATGCCAGCACATACTAGCTTCCTCTACCATTCATTGCCCACATTAGCTGCTTCCACCATGTGTCATTGTCACAGCTACTTCTAGATCTCAATGATAAGTTAAGTGATGGACTAAGAAGTAAGAAGTAGCTAGAAGTTGGCAAAACCAAACCGAACCTAAAAAAAGTTATTTTGGTTCAATATATTCTAGTAAAAAAATCTGGATAATTTAATCCAAAATCCAACTAAATATTTGGTTAGCTTTCAATTCAAAGTACTAAGGCAAAATCCAATAGCATTTTATACACACACAGAGAAAGTTATACAAAATATATGGCTAAAGCTACAATGCTGGGCAGTAAGTTTGCGGTACCATGCCGTATTTTAAACTTTACCGTTGGATTCATTTTAAATGAATCTAAAGGTTTAGATAAAACATTAAGAATAAATAAAAAAAAGGTAAACTTTACAACCAGTTACTAGCCCACTTATCTCTCTCAGTTACTTAAAGCCCTAATTTTCTAATCAACGAAAATCTCTCTAAAATTATTCTAATTATTTCTCCCAAAAAAAATTCCCTCATTTTTCACCCTTAAGCTCGGGTATATTTTTTTTTTCTCTCAAGATCGTGAATATTATGAATTGAACCTGGCATTGAATCAGTTTGCTTACTAAAAGAGAGCGTCGAAGTATTTTGTTTGCTCAAGAGACCACGACAGGCGCAGAGTTGTTGCCATGTCTTCGGCAACTATTCCAACAGGCCACGACTACTCTTTGTGGCACACTCCTGTCGAGGCATTTCTTCCTCATGTTTCTTTTCTTTCTCTCTTGTTTTATGTTTGAAACTAGTTTGGTGATTATTCTAAAACAAGTTTTGGATGGTGAACATCAAAATCTATTTTGAATAATGTTGACTGTTGGGCTTTGTTATTATTTCTACTTTTACTTCTCACTTGAACAATCCCCTCATTTTCTAGAAGTAGGTTCGGCTCCAAGATTGCTTGTTAATTACTATCGACATTTTTATTAATGTAACTAACCAGATACAACAAGTGAAACCTGATGTGCTTCTTGGATTATTTACGGTTGGAGGTTTATTCCCAAAAGAGGTATAGAATGACTATAAATGAAATGATATTTTAGAAAGTATTGTTGTTGCTGGTTATTTGGATAGTCAAAATTGAGTTGAAATTTGCAGAAGGATTTAAATATCATCTTGCCCATTAAGAAATCCTCATATGCATTGAGCATATGATGTTTATAGCCAACAAATCCACATTACTTTGTCATATGAGCATGTACTATGTTTATTTTGTAGTGACTATAAAGTAATGGATACTCCATGCCTTGGAAATTTTATTTGAACTTAAATAGAAAGCTAGCCGTTAAGCAACCATTCATAATCAAAAGAATATGTTCAGTCTTCTCGACTGGATCAGTGCGCCCTTCAAGCCTCACAAGCTGAACAGTACGTTATTCTGGAAATTCCAACTGAGCTTGAAAGTATTATACAATAAACAATATTAAGAATTTTGAGTAGCATAGTCTTTCTTAGACTTAAAAGTATTATTCTATCTTATTGGTCCTCTAGTGCCCGCACATGCACATGCTATCTCAAATTTTGGAAGCCATGAAAAGTTCAACTTCAACTAGACTAGCCATCTTTGCAATTTCAAACCCACAAATAATGGTATAGATTATCCTATCTTCTTCATCATATGTAGTAAAAAGAGCATGAGTTTATTTTAGTTTGAAGACTTTTGAACTAGGTCTGCTTTTCTTGTTCTGTTCTTTGTCCATAGAAGAAACATTTTCCGTTGTTAGTGAGAATATTATATTTGCAAGTGGAAGCCCATTTAAAGATGTCGATCTTCATATGTACAAAAGCAACTGTATTTGATGTTTTCTGTGGCCTTCTTGATTTTATTGTCTATTTGAACCATAATCTAGATCAGCTTATATATGACTCATTGGAATTTTGGAATAGTTGTAAATAAATATATAATTTATTGCCAATATACGTCAAATGATATAGAGCGTGTACAAATGCAATATACTAGCACTAATGCAACATATTAGCAGTATCTGTTTAAAGGTCATTCTATTGTTAAGGTTCTTGTGGGGAATTAGGTTGTGTTTTCTTTACTTAATTGGCTATAGTTGTTTCTGAGCCTCCATTACCATATAATATATCTATATGACAAATAAAAGAATAAGTTCTTGCTTCTCTCATTCTTTTGCAGTTTTAGGTCTTTGTTAGTTTTAGAAACAAAATATCTACTTAATCCAACCTTTTAATTAATTGTATTTTTCTCTGTGGTAAATTTTTCCTCCTCTTTTCTTCAAGATGATTGGTTTTTTCTGTGTGGTAAATTTTTCTAATTGCAAGTTTAAGTCCTATAGTAAATGGTCATGTTGGCCCCTACAATTAAAAGAACAACATGTATCTCTTTCCAAGATTGGTAATCCAATTATACTTTGGTACTTGTAAATCCATATAAGTCATTTATTTATTTCTTATAATACACCGATAAATTTATGTAGTTTTGGACTGGTATTCTTTTATTCGGTTCAAGGTTCATCTCTGATGGCATGCGATCGACTACAAAAGAGTGGAATTGACATTTTATCATTTTGAATAAACTTCTATCAGATGGGTAACTGTAAATGCTGAATTTGTGAATTTATTGCCATTAAATGCAATTATAAGATTAATATTATTCAGACTTTTATGGCCCTTTTTTACCAGCATCACGTAAGCATTGAAATGATATAAAGCCATTGTCCACTATTTTTTCTATGCTTCTTGTAGTTAAGATAAATTTAGGTTTTTTGGTTCCTTTTCATTGGACTTTGATTATCCTAAAATTCAATTGAAAATTGCAGTCTAGCTGAATACATTACTAAAGAGGAGGTCGTTAATAGAAAAATATACCCTTCTATATCTAGGTAAAAACAATTTTTTTCTTCCCCTGTTTAGGAGGTTCAAAAAGTTCTGAGTGAGCTTGCTAAACTTACTGTTTACACAGAATACAAAATATAACAAAGGATATAGCTGTAGCCGTGGTGAAGGAACTTAAAAAGAGGATCTTCTAGAAGTTATCGTGGTGTGGATGCTTGAGAGCTTCAAAGATTTAACCATGTATTGACTTGTTACTTTTGATTCAAAATTCTGGTTCGAGTATATTTATAAGAAAGAGATGCACATATCAATTGAAGGAAAAATTTAGTTCATACTCTTTTATAGATATCACACCGATAAAAGTGAAGCCAAATGCTGTAGATGACTGGGTTTTATGAATTCTTCATAATGACACTAGAAGGAACCATAATGGCATCAAAATTTAAAGCCATTACAATAGGCGATCTTGATGGTTTTGCCATTCGAGCTACATGTTTCTTGAGAGGACATGTATTGAGCACTCCAAAATATAAGACTAGACCTATGCTTTAGAAACTTTAAATTTGATTGTCATAATCATTTGTAATTTGCAAAAGGAACTCTCAAAATTTGTAAAGTTCAACACGCGGGATCCAGGGTATCCAACTTTGGTTTACAAGAAGGAACAAACCAATCGTCCAATCTTGCCACAACTTCAATTTATAAAACATAAATTGATGCTGCCTTTAGGCTTTTTTCATTGTCATTTCAGGATAATTTTATTGGGCATCTTTTTCTGCCCCTTTTGGGCATTTTTATTGTTGTTTCTTGGTTATATTTGCTGTTTTGTGCTTTTTTCTGATTTTTTTAGTGTAATTTGCTCTTGCTTCTTATTATGATTAACAGTCATTTTTATCTTATTGATTACATCAAAATTTTAATTATTTGCAGGTGACAATCCAACTAGATATTAATTGGTTCTATAAATGATCTGGCATAAGTGTTTTATAGGAAACTTTTTGATGTTGCGACAATCTTTTCATTTACTAACTTTGATGAAATTATAATTAGTTTGTAACTCAATTCGACAATGCTTTTATTTTTTGGGAGATTCTGCTTATAAAAATTTTATTTATCTTTTTGTGGCTTATTTTTATAAGTGGGTGCCCTTGATTTTCATTATTTTGTTTTTCATTAACAAATTTCTTTTAAAATAAGTTTAATGTAATTTGTTTTCACAAAAAAAAACACAAAAGAAAAAAAGTGTCATGTAATTTAATTCAAAACAATTTAAGGTACTATTCTAAAATACCCTCAAATGTGCCATTAATTTGTTGCAATCTTTATGTTTGGGGATGTTATAGGTGATACTGAAATTTTGCATTGTCAATTTTAGATGTATAATAGATGGATTTACTCTATTAGGTTGTAATTTTATTGAAATTGCCCATATTATTTGGAAGACTTTGGTTTAATTTTTCCTAGAAAATGATCACATTGACGATGCCTTTTCTTTCTACTATATTTTCTTTTTATCCCCTTTTCTTGTCTTGCTAACATATTGTCATTTATAAATGATTTTAAATTTCAATTGAACTCAAAATTTTGTGACTCAGTAATTTAAAATATCCATCATGATTAGTTTCTCTAAAAAAATCAAACAAAATGTAACTGAAAAATATTATCTAACGAATAAGAATAGATATTATCACTTGAATTATTGAATTCTTTTCAACACTATTATTTGACTAAAATAAGGAAAAAAATTGGATAGATATGTAAATTTATTATAACTAATTTTTTTCAAATTAGGAGTTCCTTTCAAAGCCATCATTATATTAATCATGTAAAAATAGTTAGACCATTAAATTTATATGTTTTAATTTCATGATCACATTTATAATTTATGTACGAGTTAAATAAAAATTAGTTAATTAGATATATTCCTAAATATAATTGTTGGGCACAAGTTGAATTTGATTCAATTTAATGTATCTTTATTAATTAAATCTGTTTAGTAAGATAACGTGTATCAAATCAGTATTAATGGGGTTTTACCATAAGCATAAGCTCAAAATATTCATCCGTGTATTTTGAAACGTATAAGATTTTAAAATTCCAATTCTATAGCAAAGCATTTTTTTTTCATTATGTTTTAAAATTTTGTAATTTCATTTTTTATTGTACTAGGCTTTAAAAGTTGGGCTTAAAGGATCTAAAACTATAAAACATGTTTTTGTAGGAGAATAGGGAAAATTTGTCCTTGATGATCAAGTTAAAAGCTCAATAATATCTGTGCCCTTTGGTATCAATAAATTTTAGTGGTTGTAATAAACAGATGTTTGCTAAATGTAGTCTGCCTCTTAATTATAAAAAGATGATAAGGGAGGCTTCTCATGTACACGATTGTCGATGAACAAACACACCATTTGATTTTTTTTTTTTTGGCATTTTTGAGCTGGCAAATAATATCCATGAGGTTAAGCAGGATAGAACCCACAACCTCGACTTCCACTGATTCTTTAAGGGAAGAAGATGCCATTGGTTTGTTGTTGATCAACAGCCTATTGTGATTTTAAGCTCAATATCTCTTACTTTGTGTGCATGCTTTTCCAAGTCTCTACATTCAGTTATAAAAATAATACATTTGTTTATCTCTTGGAATGAGAGTGAAATATTTTGCTTCAATTTTGTGTAATGAAGAAGAAAAATCAATCTTTTACAAGATGGTTATCAAGTGAAATTGAGTAATATATTTATTCATTGGGTATTTTAGGGTTTCAAAGAATTTTTGTTCCAGTTTTGAAGTTTTTGGATCTTCAACAAGTCTTTTACATGTTTATCCTCGTATGCTAATGGTATATGAGTATTCAGACTAACGGCAGGATATAAGGAAACTCACCATCCGACTGTAATTACCCTAGATCTTAGGGGAGGTCTTTTAAAATAACCCAATATTTGTTTTTTTATTGAGTGGAGACTCCCCAGCTTTCATTGCTTCATAACTATTAAATTGAACCATTACCGTATGTTTAAGTAGAACTGTTATAGAACCGTACTAAACTTGTCGTTTTATTTTGGTGTTTACTGATTTTTATTTTGGTATTTAGGTTTTCTCCTATAGTGAATCGAACCAACTGACACAGACCCTAACGGAAACTGACTGAAGTCTTAAACTCTCAATTCAGGCATCATAGTATATCTTACATTTGCATTCACTTAATTGGAACTTTCTTAGCATATCTCAAAATCAATATAAAATTCATTCTCAAAAGTTGCCATGAGCACTAGTATTGCAGCAAACACTAAACTCTCGCGTTGTTTTGCAGCATTAATTAATTACTTTCCCAACAGGCTAAATCCCATAAGAAATGTATTACTCAATTGTGCATATGAATGTAAAATTCTTTTTCTTTCAATAGCCTCTAGAGGAGTAAGAAGTCAATTGCCTTGTTCTTTTAATGTTCGGAAGTGGCAGTAGTATTGGCAGGGGGTAACTTCTAAGGATGCTATTGTGGATATAGATCTTGGGTCTAAGCTTGTTAGAAGAATTGCTAAGATGGCTCCAAGGATTAGAGCTTTTGGTTGTCTTTTCCCTCTCGATAATCATCTAATTATTATTATTTGTCTGATTATCTAGGATTTTTCTTAGAATGAGTTGCTTATCTTCTAATTGAAAAATTAACATTTAGTAGTTTCTTGTGATTTGAGTAAGCTATTGAAACTGCTTTTTGGTGTTATTGTATTAGTTTGCTCATGAGTTTCTTTTAAATAGGTGATTCTTACCTTGTTGGCACTAGTGGTGTGGAACTAAACTTAAGTTGGCATTTAAAACTGGAATCTATTATACAATCATATATATAGTCTTAGTAGAATTGGCTTCTAATGTAACTCTCTTTCAAGTTGCAATGAATGTCAATGATATTGTTACTTCTAGGGCTAAGCCATTATTTTTCTTAGATTACTTTGCGACAAGCCCTTTGGATGTTGATCTTGCTAAAAAGTACATGTGATAATCATAATTGTTGGGGATGTATAAACCGTATCAATTATTACTTGCTAAACTTGGCTTGATTTTTGTAGTTCTTCTTCAGATCATAAAAGGTACTATTCACGATTGTCAACTATCTGGAATTAATTTTCTAGGAGGTGAGGTGTGTTTTCTTTTCATTTCTTTTTTTATGTATTCAATTAGTATTTAGTTACTATTGCTCTATAGAAATGTCATTTTAGTATTGAATTTAAGGATAGATAAATTTTAATTTTATAATCAAACTTATCAAGCAATGACAACCTCATTTAATCTTGAAATGTTCAGGGAGCCTACCACAAATGTTGGCCCATTTTAAGGCCTGATTCTTATTATAGGAATTAAGAGATCATAAGAGTCTAATAGACTCACATGTTTTATCAATTGTCCTTTTTGTAGATTTACTATGGTTTATTCAATTTTTTTAGTTAAGCTTGCTGGATGTGCTGTGCCTTTTAGACTACAGAGATGCCTGATTTTTATAGGGCAAGTGAGTATGATCTCAGTGGTTTTGCTGTTGGTATTGTTAAAAAGGATTATCAATTGATGGGAAAAACATTTTGGTTGGAGATGTACTCATTGGCCTACCATCTAATGGAGTCCATTCCAATGGTTTTTCTCTTGTAAGAAGGTTATAATTATTATTCCATGTTGAAATATATCCAAAGGTTTGATTGACCATATAAAGTATATTTGTTGTAGTAGCATTCTTCTAAACAAAAACTAACGTATCCAAAATCCTAAGGTTTGAACCAATGTCTTTTAATAGGGTTTCGGTCCAAAGTGGCCTTTTTCTAAACGTCCAACTTTCTAATGAAAACACTTTATTGGGTAAATCTTTGATGGCTCCAATTATTATATATATGTCAAGTAGGTTTTTTCATTAACCTCTATTTAACATAGATGGCTGAGCATTGCCATTCTAACTAATGCTAACACATAGATATTTTGGTCAAAAAGGTGCTGGACATAATTAACAAGGAGGAGTAAAAGGAATAGTTCACATCGTTGGTAGTGGTTTCCCAGACAATACACCGTGGGTGTTTCCCAAAGGCCTAGGTGCTATTCATCTATGAGGATTCTTGGAAAGTTCCAATGTATTCGAATGGATCTAACAAATGAAAGCAATTTTTCATTACGTGCTACTAGATTCTATGACTATGTTTAATGAATTTGCAAAGATTGATCATCATTTTTGAGTTTCTAGGATTATCAAGTGGGATTTTTATAGGCTTAATTTTTATAAATGGCTTGCAATAGTTACACATGTATTTCACTTAATTTTGGCTATTGACTGTTTGTTTAGGTTCGAAGAATAGAAGATAGTGAGATGAGGTGAACTTTTAACATGGGTAATGGGATGGTCCTTTATTGGTAAATTAATCAATTGCTACTGATGTCAATGTGCAAGTGTACACAACAAGTAATAAAATGATGAATATTGAAGATTGTCTCCACAAGAACTGAATATTACTCGAAATGCTACAGCAATCACAACATTGCAAATGTGCTTCTTCTCTAAAGAAAACTCTAATCAAAGTTGACTAACCACGGAAATTGATAATTTAATAAAATACATGTAGTAAATGAGCAACTAGGTAAATTATGCGGGAAGAAATTAATAAGAATCAAGTAGTTGAATGATCAAACTCTCTTTATGGGCTAATTGTTTTGTTCAAACTAACTCCGATTCTTGCTGCAAAGAATTCTATAGCATTGCATAATTGCTTTGCATCCTCAGCTATCGCTTGTTGGACTTCTCATACCCATACACAATCTAACAATGAACAATTATTATCTCAAATAAGGTATAGCATTACAAACATCTAATCTCTCTACCCTACTAGGTGAATCCCCATTTCTAGTTCTTCACAAATTTTAACTCAAGTGAAACCCTTTTAGGACTCAAGTTAAAACTCAATCCAGGAAACTTAGATTAAGATCAAGTATTACTCTAATAAGTTCCACTAAGACAGGCCCTTTTATGGCTCTCTCTTAACTTGAATCATCAAATGGGAGGTCAATTGAAATAATGATTGAAATAAAATCTATTAGAGCAAAGTAATCGCAGCGAGACGTGCAAAGAACTCATAAAAATAGTCAAGATCTCATGTAGATTGTTTGTCACTCAACTACAACAAAATTTAGTTCATAACTCGGAAAAGAAAAACAAACAGCAAAGTATCAGTCATGAAATACATCGTGTGAACCAAAAAGTAAGTGAGAAAAATAGATAAAGGCTGATAGCAATTAAGTCCAAAGAGTTCTACAAATTCTTCAATGGTGTAGATTTGTTCTTCTTGAATCCACTTTCTTCCTTCTTTTTCTCTTGATTTTCTCGATGTAATTCACCGCCCCTTTTCATATGTTGCGTGCTTCTTTTATACTTGAAAATTAGGGTAAACGAAAACTTAGGATGCACGTGAATCAGATTAGGAAACTGCATATCACAATTCTACAAGTATCCGCGTGAAATTCTTCTGTCTTTGCTCCATAATATTCTGACAAAGATTGCTCTGACAATAGCCCGCAACAATTGCTCTGCTCAGTTTGTTTTGATTCCTTTGTGGCCATGTTCTTCCTTTATTTTTGCAAGCCCATTGCGTCAGTATTTCTTCCTTGAACTTGAGCTTCCAAGCACCTACAATTATGCGCACAATCTATGCATGAATTATTTTAAATCAAATAAAAATTATTAAGACTAAACTAAAATGAATGTTTATGCAAAATATAATAAAACTTCAATGAAAACATATCATTCGCCCTCAAAGTAATTCTAATTTAAGTGTAAAGTACCATGATAACTCTCATTTTATAGAGTTATCACACCCCCAAACAAACCATTACTTGTCCTCAAGTAATGACAACAACACTCATTTCAATCACAAATCATGTAACAAATAACTTAGCTTTGTCATCAAATTTACAGAATTCTTCACCCTCGGATCACACTCTTAATCACGCAAAATAGCCTTAGCAGTTCGGTTCTAAACTTAGGTCTCATTCTTCAAAGTGTGATCAAATTTCAGAGGTCTTCTGACATTACACGACATTTCATATAATTGAGAGGTAGAACGCAAACATATTCACATATGGGAGCAAAATTCAATAAACATAATTATTATTTCTTTTGATTAAACCCTTCAATGTAATATTGAGCTTTCATGTGAATGCTTATCACTTGTAATGACAACACCCAATTACTCACTCAAAGTACATGTTAGATTCTTTGTGACAACACATCCAAGATGTTATATTTAGGTCTTACCTTTGGATGCCTTTGACTCGAGGCCTGGCGGCGGACCTCTTTATTTTCATTTCTTCATCATCATTTTTTTATATATAATTGCTACTGACAATGCTCATAACTCTTGTTGCCTTTGGACTCAAGTTCTGCGTATAGGGTACATACTCGGCCTTGGTTCTTGTAACTTAAGCCATTAGACAAAATTTATTTCATAACAAACAGCCTCAACAAAAATTTTCCCCCAACTTGGGAGGTATTTTCTACTCAATGTTTTCTTCTGGTTCTATTCAAGTACTCAATGAAACTCAATCAAAGTTTAGATGTCAAAGCGGAATTTCAACTTCCATCTATAACTATCCTCACTTGACATTCTCATAAATATTGAGTAACATTTAATTTATCTTCATTAGGCTTTCAATCCATACACAAATGTTAGATAACAAAGCTTCACACAACCATAATACAAGCATAAACACATGCACTTTCGAAATACAACCCCAGAAACTTGAGAGGTCTTGTGTCCTCACAAGACACTCAAAACAAAACACATACCTAAAAATTCATACAATAAATAAAAGGACATCATAATGAATTAGAATTAAAACTAAATAAAAGAAAAGTTTTGCGAGAAAAAGTAACATTAATTGGAAGAAAGAGGATACTCACTGTTCTTCAAAGACTTGATCAACAAATCGCAACAAAATCACAAAATGCTTTTTGGAGCACTTCGTAAACGGGCCTGGAGAGTCAATGGTAAGAACACAGACGGTGTCTTTTAGCCAGGATGGCCTCGTAGGGGGAGGTTTCGGTGGGTGCACCTCATGGATTAGAATATGTCTGGTTTTCTTTAATCTTTGAGTGTATAAAAGAAAGCTCTCAGAAGCTCTCATTTTCTCTTCTTTGGTCCACTTTAGAACCGGATAAGAAAGATTTTCTGAAAGTTTGTTGTGAGGTGGTGGAGTTGCTTTTCTGCTCTTGCCAAACCCTCATTGTGATTGCAGCAATGATATCAAAAAGGCGCTTGGTTTCAACTGATGTTTGTGTCACCTTGGCTGCTGCCGCCTTCAACTCAGCATCAATGTCTTTTGCTTCATCTTTAGAAATATAAGGGTTGGTTACTTTTTCTTTGCCTTTGCGTAAGGAGATTGATATAGGAGGCTCTTCTGCAGGTTCATCGACCCTCGAGCGAATCGGTTGTAGACTTAACATCCTCTTCCTCGGCCTAGTCTCGAGTGGTCATCGGCATCGAATCAACCCCTGCTTGTGGTTCGATATAGCTTCTTCTTCTCGTTCATCGGAGTTAGCGGCCTGTTCACTTACTGAGGCTTGCAGTGGAGGTACAAAATTGAATCAAGCTGCGTGATGAGTGGGGAAATTGCGATGTGTGCTTTTCATGTATACAGCAAATTGATGGGTTGTCCTGCAAATGTCGTAAATAATTTCAAAACCTATTGTTTTCCCTTTGTTGATGCGTGACACTTTGAGTGATATTTGCATTCAATTCTTGGATTCTCCTTTCGATCCAACATTCGTCTTGTCCCTCTTATAATAGCTAGTTCGGGTGGAGCTGCGGTAGTTTTGCAAAGAATGCGCTCGATGGTAAGTGCGGTGAGCACCGTCGTTCTTAAACACGATAATCTTGTGCGATGTCTGGACTCCCGACAACATGCGGATGCTTGTGATAAGGAAGAAAATAGCAAAGCAGTTGCTTTGTTCTTTTTCAGCACACTCCCTAATTTCTTTTTTATGATGACACCCACATCATGGGTAACTTTCGAACAGGACATACAAAAGTACTAACCTCTCTTGTGAAACAAAATGGTGGTGTGTGTGGTTGGCATTAATGGATTTTAAGAATTTCACCCATACCTTGGTAATGGGTTTTAAATCTATCCTATTAACCCATAGCATGCCCATTCCCGAGGGATGCGCCGCTTTCTGATGGGTTGTGAAAATTGTATTCCGTCTTTGGGGGTTAGTTTGTCAAGCAACTTGGCATACTCATAATTAACCCAGGTAAATTATAGAAAGCATTAATAACTTGAAGTCCCCAATAGCACAGAAATTTTTACCTAAATATTACATTGTCGGGGCGAATAAATTAGCGTAAATTCTTTCACGATGGTAGCAGGTCTAGTGGATGGTCACAAAATTCAAGCTAACCGTACTTTGCTACAACATCATAGAGATTGCACGATTCATGGGTTGCTTTGGAAACTAAAACCCTTTTTCTTCAGAGTTTGCGTGGTTGATAAAAGCCCCATTCTTACTATATGTACATGGTAACCTTGGAATCGTGAAGGATCTTTTAGTCTAGGATTTGTCGTTTTGTACCTTGGCATTGCTATAGTAATAGAATAAGCTGTAGTAATTTACCCAGAGTGAAACGTGAAGAAGAAGTGATGAGGCGGTGGGGTCGTGACTACGAAGGAAAATGAATTGGTGTGAGAGGGAGATGTGAATAGTGAATCCACTTATATAAGTTAAAATAACATAAAATAAATCCCGTCTGAGAGATAAATTTGGGAAGGAATTTTAGAATTTATAAAACATATCCCATAATAATAGGAAAAGATATGTATGCGATTTTAGGGATTAAACTTCCTTTCCCGATTTTTATTTTGATTCTGACCAAGCATCACGCGCCTATCTCGGCGGTAAAAACAATAAGGCTTCTGACTTAAGTTGCAATAACGGTAAAAGTGATTGTTGCGGCAACAAATTGTGTGCTCTGGAATCTCTCAACAATCTCACCGAGTCACTTGCCGCGCCAACATGTGCAACACAACACCAAGCTGTTATTATTAAATCCATTCCTTCGAGATTTGCATGACTTTACCCTTTATTTTTTAAAGTAAAAATTAAACGTTCTAAACAAGAAAAAAATTGAAAATAACGAAACAAGAAGATTCAAATGTTTGCCTCGACAATAGGTTGCCTCCCATTAGTGCTTGATTTAAAGTCCTTGGCTGACTTTCTCTTACTGACTCACTTTCTTTGGTTCATTAAGGAGGAAGACCTCCTTTGAGGCAATCAGCGGTGAATGCATGTATTCTTGCTCTTTGTCTGTTCACTTTGAATTCTGACATGTCTTCTCATACAGAGATCAACAGACTCTATGAGGATAAATTTTGGTTAGCTTGAAGGTCAGGACCATCTTGATTTCAGACTTTACTAGGAAAAAACCTTAGTCTTGAATTGTGAAGCGAGAACTTGTTGGCTAGGAATTAGGCTTCTCTGTGAATGTGTTTATCATGCCATTGTTTTGTCTTCTCATAGATCATTGCATTGTCATGTAAAGAACAACGCCCAATTAAATGAGTTACAAAGTTGGAGTTTTCTGCATTACATTGCGGCGTATATATCAGGTTCATTGCTTTAGTGCTGATATGCTTTATACTCTAGCTCAGTGGCAAATGATAGGCTTTTCCATACACAATTCGGTAAAGAGACATCTAAGTGGTGTTTTGTATCTTTTGTATGCCCATGGAGTCATGTAAAGCGCAATGACCAATCTTTTCTAATAGGGTTCTACCTTTTTCCAATCTTCTTGATCTCTCTATTAGACACCTCTTGGCCATTGGATTGTGAGTGATATGTTGTTGCAATTTTATGTTGACTCCATATTTAGCCGTTCTTTGTAAAATACTTTGTTGCGAAGTGGGCATGCGTCAACATAATTGCTCGTGGAGTGCGAAATCTGGAGAAGATTTTTGAAGAAAATTCACCCTTGCTCTGGTATCATTTTTGGGTAATGTTGCGACTTCTGCCGGGAGACATAATCCACAACAATTAGGATATATAGGTTCCCAAGGATGGTGGGAAAGGACCTATGAAGTTTATTCCCCAAAGCAAAAAAATTTCCCTTAAATATTTGTCAATGACATTTCATATCTTTGAGTTATATTCCCTATCTTTTGGCGTATCCACAAAATTTAGCAAACTCATAAGTATCGCTTAAAATAAAAAGGCGATGTAATAACTTTGATTGCGGAACTTTAGTAGCTGTATTACGTAATCCGCAAAATGTTCTCCATATCTTTATGACATGACATGGTTACAATATATGTGACATTTCTTCTTTAAAAACACATCTTATGTATTACAGTGGTCTGGCATAACTTATACAAATATGGTTCGTCCCATTTGATAGCTTCTAACATCATGAAGAAATTTCTTTCTTTCTTTGGTAAGTCAACTCGGTGTAGATCCTTACAAATAGTTAGCAAAATTAACATCAGGGGCCCCTGATTCTTTGCGGTTAATTATCTTTGTAGCATTATGATTGTTAAATCGGGAAATGTTTTTGTGATATGCAGTCAATGTGCTATCATCGACTTAACATGGATAGATGGTATTCTGCTTGATTTTGAGTCCCAAATCTTTAATCTCTCCAAATCAAATTCTTGTAACAACAGACTTATCTTATTAATCTAGGTTTGGCATATTTCTTTGAAATCGGGTGTTTTATGGTTGCGTGATCTTTGTAAGCTGTCACCTTAGTACCACCAAGTAAGCTCTGAATTTATCAAAAGCGAATACCACTTTAACAAATCTTTCTTTGTAGTGGTGTAGTTAACAGAGCTTGAGTGAGAGTTTGCTAGCATAGTATATAAGTGGAAAACCTTTCTTTCTGCTTCCACAACACTCTCGATGGAATGGTCGCTTTGGCATCACACATCATTTCGAAAGGTAGAGTCTAATCTGGTGCTATAACCGGTGGTGCGTGATCAAAGCCTTTTTGATTCTCAAAGGCTTGAAGATAGTCATATCAAATGAAAAGGGTTGTCATGTTCTAACGGTGAACTTGAGCTTGAGTGAGAGTTTTGCTAGCATGGTATATAGAGTGGAAAACCTTACTCTTTCTCTGCTGACAACCACTTGCTCAATAGAATGGCTCACGGCATCATGCATCGGCTGAAAGGTAGAGTCCCGATGCAGTGCTATAATCTTTAGATACGGTGATCAGAAATACCCTCCCGGTTCTCTAAAGGCTTAGAAGACAATCTTTATTAAAATATAGAAAAGGGTTGTCATGTTCTAGCAGTGAGCATAATAGTTTAGCTATTTTGGAAAAATCTTTTATAGATAAATAAGCAGAATCTGGCATGTCTCAAAGAAAACCTTAACCCATTAAAGTGGGAGGTGGTAAACTTATCTATCACTTTTATCTTTGCCTCTCACCACTATACCATTTTGGATACTCATGCCCTGATATTATACCTTCTTGCACCACAGTACATTTTCCCGATTGAGCACCAAGTTAGTCATCAAACATCGTTTAGACTTCTTCCAAATTGTGTAAGCAATCCGTATATGTTTCTCCAGGTAGAAATCATCCATGAAAACTTCAATGTTTGAGCATTGCATAAACCAAAGGGCATTCTTACGAAGGAAAAGTTCCGTAAAGGCGAGGAAAATATAGTTTTCGATCCTCAGAGCTATAGCAATTTGGTTGTAACTTGAATACCTATCGGGTAAATAATAGTATTGTTTTTCTAGCAAATACGTCGACATTTGATCTATAAATGGGGTGGAAAGTGATCTTCGTATGGCTTTGTTGAGCTTCTATAATCCGTATGCCACACCCTCCATCTGGTTCTTTATCTTATAGGAATAAGTTCATTCTTTTCATTTGCTATCTTTATTATTCCTCTCTTCTTTGGAACACCCTGTCTTGGACTCACCCATGAGATGTCTA
This sequence comes from Atalantia buxifolia, assembly GCA_030444775.1. Lineage (NCBI taxonomy): Eukaryota > Viridiplantae > Streptophyta > Magnoliopsida > Sapindales > Rutaceae > Atalantia > Atalantia buxifolia. The sequence goes on along the minus strand of JASUUI010000070.1, from coordinate 1,381 downwards.
ATATGAGTATATGATCCAGACATCAGCCCGTTTGATTATTTATTTTTCCTGACTTAAATTAATTTCTTTTCGTAATACAGGTTTAACCTTTCTGTGCTAATTGTGGCAATCCCTAACAAAAAATCTTATGCATGCATATAGATGGTGATCACTGATGCTTTGTAGTCCATTAATTACTTTTACGTATTTAAAACGCATTTGCCGGACTCCTTTCTTGGTCATCCAAAGAAGATGAAATGATTACGGGGAGTGTATTGGCTGTAAGCAAGATAAACATGCTTGAATGTAGAGGTACTTGATTTTTAATTCAAGAGGCAGGAGGTTATTCCGTAGATGGCAAGTTGTTTTACTTCCTGTGAGAGAGGTTTCGGGCTCAGTGTCACATGTACATTGGTTTTACCTTTCCCCATCCTTTGTCTGGTTTGTTGTAACTGTCTTACTTCTTTCAAGCTTTCGAAAGTGTCGACTTTGATAACTTTTTATGCTGACGTCTATCTACTACTGCAGTACATTAAGATCCACTACGTACTTAGAAAGTTGTAATATGTATAATAAGCCTCCAATGCAGGGACTCTTCATTGCCTTTAATACATTGAAGGTTAGTTGTTGGTCATTCACCTGTGGTCATTCTTTTACGCACATCGATCGGGAGTTTTCCTGTTGCCAAGAATGAGGTCTTCAAGTATAATTGGTACCTCTTGATCAACATCAAAATCTAGTACAATGAAATCCCTTTGGAAAATGAATTTGTGCTTTACCAACACATCTTGATCTTTCCTGGGATATGCCACAAATAATAGGCCAATTACTGAGTATTTATTGTTGATACCGTTCTCTTACTCGTGCCTAAGCCCAAATAATGCTTGATCGATTAATGCGCTCCCAAAATCCATGGTACTCTTGCCATTATACCTAGTTCTAATTTCAAGGCATGGTATTGTAAGCTTCTAAAATCATGTGATTTTTGGGATTTTATTCTGGAAACATGTGTTGCTTTCTGTGTTAAGTAACAATTTAATTCTCACAGCACTTTTTTCTTGCTTCAGGATATCTTTGAAATTTTACATAGTTAGGCATTTGTTCCAATGCTTCATAAAATGTATGTTGATGTGTAATTGCACTTATTACATGAATATACCTAAGATGCGTGATCAATTGCGGCGAGTGATTGTTGTTGATACGCATTCTCCACACTCTAATTACCTCATCGGATAATGACATTAAATTGATCGGCTCCCCGAATCACCAGTGCTCTGTCATTTATGCATGGTTCAATTGGGCATAGTATTGCAAACTTCCAGGATCTTTTAATTTTTGGGATTTTGTGCAGAACTTGTGTAATTTCTTTCTGTGTTAAAAGCGGCGGTTTGTAATACGTAGC
>JASUUI010000064.1:0-25621 GCA_030444775.1 Atalantia buxifolia | reverse complement strand
GCCGCCTCCCCCATCCCATTTTCGGGGCCAAAGCCCCCCCGGGACCGCCCGACCCACCGACCGCCCCCCGAGGGGCCGAAAACGGGAAAATCGGGCGTTCGGCCATAAACTTGCCCATTTTTCGGCCGTAAAACCGCCGGCTCCCAACCCCCCCATCGCGTTGCCCCCCGCCTCACGGTCCCGCCGGTCCAAACGGAACCGCAATCGCGGCCCCGGATTATGAGTTACGGCCCCCTCATTGCCCGGCCATAAAACTTGCCCATTTTTCATCCGTAAAACCGTCCGCCGGCCGTGTGCTATAGCCCACCCGGGCCCCCGCCGGGGGCCGCGCCCGCCCGTTCCCGACCGGCCTCCCCCGCCGGGGACCGACGCCCGAGGGGCCCCGCCACCCGACCGCCCCAGGGGCCAGCGGGAAAAATCGGGCGTTCGGCCATAAACTTTCCCATTTTTCGGCCGTAAAACCGCTGGCTCCCAACCCCCCCATCGCGTTGCCCCCGGCCTCACGGTCCCACCGGTCCAAACGGAAACGCAATCGCAGCCCCGGATCATGAGTTACGGCCCCCTCATTGCCCGGCCATAAAACTTGCCCATTTTTAGTAGTAAAACCGTCCGCCGTGTGTGCTATAGCCCACCGGGCCCCACGGGCCCGCCCCCGACCCCGACCCCAGCCCCCCGCCGGGGACCAGCGCCCCAGGGCCCCCCAGACCCACCGACCGCCCCCAGGGGCCAGCAAATGGAAAATCGGGCGTTCGGCCATAAACTTGCCCATTTTTGGTAGTAAAACCGCTCCCAACCCTCCCATCGCGTTGCCCCCAGCCTCACGGTCCTGCCGGTCCAAGCAGAACCGCAATCGCAGCCCCGGATCATGAGTTACGGCCCCCTCTTTGCGGCCATAAAACTTGCCCATTTTTGGTAGTAAAACCGTCCATCCGTGCCGTGTGTGCTATAGCCCACCGGGCCCCGCCCGCGCCCAACGCCCCCCCTCCAGGGCCGCCCCGCCGGGGACCCCGCCCCCCCCGCCCCCAGCGACCCCCCAGGGGGCCAGCAGGAAAATCGGGCGTTCGGCCATAAACTTGCCCATTTTTGGCCGTAAAACCGCCGGCTCCCAACCCCCATCGCGTTGCCCCCGCCTCACGGTCCGCCGGTCCAAACGGAACCGCAATCGCAGCCGGATCATGAGTTCACGGCCCCCTCATTGCCCGGCCATAAAACTTGCCCATTTTGGTAGTAAAACCGTAAAACCGTCCCGGCCGTGTGTGCTATAGCCCACCGGGCCCCGGGGGGTCAGCCCCCCGACCCCCCGCCAAGCCTCCCCGCCGGGGGACCAGCGCCCCCAGGGCCCCAGCCGACCACCCGACCGCCCCAGGGGCCAGCGGGAAAATCGGGCGTTCGGCCATAAACTTGCCCATTTTTCGGCCGTAACATCGCCGGCTCCCAACCCCCCATCGCGTTGTCCCCGCCTCAAGGTCCCGCCGGTCCAAACGGAAATGCAATCGCAGCCGGATCATGAGTTCTGGCCCCCTCATTGCCGGCCATAAAACTTGCCCATTTTTCGCCAGTAAGTAAAACCGTCCCCACCCGGCCGTGTGCTATAGCCCACCGAGGCCCCCGCCGGGGCCCCAGCCGCCCGCCCGACCGCCCCCTCCCCCATGGGGACCAGCGCCCAGGGGACCCCCCGGCCCGAGCCGCCCCAGGGGCAAAACAGGAAAATCGGGCGTTCGGCCATAAACTTGCCCATTTTTCGGCCAGTAAAACCCCGGCTCCCAACCCCCATCGCGTTGCCCCCAGCCTCACGGTCCCGCCCGGTCCCAAACGGAACCGCAATCGCGGCCGGATCATGAGTTCTGCCCCCTCATTGCCGGCCATAAAACTTGCCCATTTTTAGCCGTAAAACCGTCCCATCCCGACCGTGTGCTATAGCCCACCGGGCCCCCGTGGGGCCCCAGCCCGGCCCCCCCCGCCGACCCCCAGCCCCCCGCCGGGGACAGCCCCAGGCCCCCAGGACCGCCCCCCAGGCCACCCCAGGGGCCAGCCGGGAAAATCGGGCGTTCGGCCATAAACTTGCCCATTTTTCGGCCGTAAAACCGCCGGCTCCCAACCCCCTCATCGCGTTGCCCCCCGCCTCACGGTCCCGACGGTCCAAACGGAACCGCAATCGCAGCCCCGGATCATGAGTTACGGCCCCCTCATTGCCCTGCCATAAAACTTGCCCATTTTTCGGCCGTAAAACCGTCCGCCGGCCGTGTGCTATAGCCCACCAGGGTCCCCGCCGGGGGCCGCGCCCGCCCGACCCCGACCGACCGCCCCCGCCGGGGACCGCCCAGGGGACCCCAGCCGTGCCACCGACCGCCCCAGGGGCCAGCAGGGAAAATCGGGCGTTCGGCCATAAACTTGCCCATTTTTAGTAGTAAAACCCGTAGGCTCCCAACCCCCATCGCGTTGCCCCCGCCTCACGGTCCGCCGGTCAGCGGGCAATCGCAGCCGGATCATGATTCGGCCCCCTCATTCCCCGGCCATAAAACTTGCCCATTTTTCGGCCATAAAAACCGTCCGCCGGCCGTGTGCTATAGCCCACCGGGCCCCCCGTGGGGACGCGCGCCCGCCCGACCCGGCCGCCCCCCCGTAGGCCCCGGGAGCCCCAGCCCCACCGCCCCAGGCAGGGGCCCAGCGGGAAAATCGGGCGTTCGGCCATAAACTTGCCCATTTTTCTGCCGTAAAAACCGCCGGCTCCCAACCCCCATCGCGTTGCCCCCGCCTCACGGTCCCGCCAGGTCAAACGGAACCCGCAATCGCAGCCCGGATCATGAGTTCGGCCCCCTCTTTGCCGGCCATAAAACTTGCCCATTTTTTCGGCCCGTAGTAAAACCCGTCCATGGCCGTGTGCTATAGCCCACCCGGGCCCCGCCCGCCGGCCCCCGCCCGACCCGGCCGCCTCCCCCCGGGACCAGCGCCCCCGAGGACCCCCGTGCCCGACCCAGACGCCGCCCCAGGGGCCAGCAGGAAAATCGGGCGTTCGGCCATAAACTTGCCCATTTTTGGCGAAGTAAAACCGCCCGGCTCCCAACCCCCCCATCGCGTTGCCCCGCCTCACGGTCCGCCCGGTCCAAACGGAACCATAATCGCAGCCGGATCATGATTCGGCCCCCTCATTGCCCCCATAAAACTTTCCCATTTTTGCCGGTAAAATGCGTCCGCCCCGTGTGCTATAGCCCACCATGGGCAAGTTTTCTGCCCAGACCCAAACTCCAAGCCCGCCTCCCCCGACCGGGCCCAGCCCCCCGAGCCCCCCCGGGCGACCACCACCGACCGCCCGGGCCCCGGCCGGGAAAATCGGGCGTTCGGCCATAAACTTGCCCCATTTTTCGGTTTAGTAAAACCGCCGGCTCCCAACCCCCATCGCGTTGCCCCCGCCTCACGGTCCGCCCGGTCCCAAAGCGGAACCGCTGATCGCAGCCGGATCATGAGTTACGGCCCCCTCTTTGCCGGCCATAAAACTTGCCCATTTTATAGCCCCGTCGGCCCCGTGTGCTATAGCCCACCGCGCCCCGTATAGCCCACCGGGTCCCCGCCCAAGGCCGGCCCGCCGGAAAATCGGGCCGGCCTCCCCCATTTTCGGCCGTAAAACAGAACCCCCCATCGCGTTGCCCCAGCCTCGGTGGGCGGCCGCCCCAAACGGAACCGCAATCGCGGCCCCGCATCATGCGGTCGGGCCCCCGGCCATAAAAAACTTGCCCATTTTTCGTAGTAAAACACGTCCGGCGGCTCCCAACCCCCCATCATTGCCCCCGCCTCACGGTCCCGTTTGGGCCAAGCGGACGTGAGGCGCAGCCGGCCATGATTCGATTTGGCCTTGGGGCATTGCCGGTTTCTTGCCCATTTTTGGAAAAATGTCCAAAGTTTTGCCGTTCGACCAGCTATAGCCCATTTTCCCCTCGGTGGCGGCCGCGCCCCAACCCCGTGCCGTCCCCCGCCGGGCCCCCAGGGGCCCCGCGGTCCACCGAGCCGCCCAGGGCGCAGCGGGAAAATCGGGCGTTTTCAGGCCATAAAGTTTATGCCCATTTTTCGCCGTAAAACTCATGCCCGGCTCCCAACCCCCATCCGTTTGGGCCCCCGCCTCACCCGGCCACCCGGCGGGGAGCACAATGGGGGCCCGGATCATGTTTCTGGCCCCCTCAAAAATAAAACAATTTTGGGCGTAAAACACTCATTTTTCCCATTTTAGGCCCCTCGGGCCCAGGGTGGCGGCGCCCACCCCTCGGTGGGGCCGTCCCCCGGGGACCGAGGCCCCGCGGGCCGGGCCAACCGCCCCAGGGCCCAGGGGCTAATCCCGGCAGTTTCGGCCATAAAAATGGGCAATTTTATTCCCCAATGAGGGCCGTAACTCATGATCGGGGCTGCGATTGCGGTTCCGTTTGGGCCGCGGGGCCGTGAGGCGGGGGCCGGATGGGGGTTAGGCCCCCTCATTTCTGCCAAAAATGGCCCAGTTTTGGTAAGTAAAACCCGTTTGATTTTCCCATCGGTTCGGCCCCTCGGGCGGTCGCCCGGCACCCGTCGTCGGCCTCCCTTTGTGGCCGGGTGGCCGGCGGCCCCCGCGAGGCCAGGTGGGCTATAAAATCGGCCCGTGTTTCTGCATAAAAAATGGGCAAGTTTTATGGCCGGCCAATGAGGGCCGTAACTCATGATCGGGGCTGCGATTGCGGTTCCGTTTGGGCCAAAGCGGACCGTGAGGCGGGGGCAGCGATGGGGGTTGGGCCCCCTCTCGGTTTCTGGCCAGAAAAATGGGCAAGTTTATGGCGGCATTGGATTTTCCGTTTTCGGCCCCTCGGGCGGTCGGTGGCGGCCCGGCCCTCGATCCGTCGGTCCCGGCGGGTCCTGAACCCGGCGGCAGGCGGACGCGGCCCCGTGGGGCCCCGGTGGGCTATAGCACACGTGGCGGACCCCCGGACTGCCAAAAAAATGGGCAAGTTTTATGGCCGGGCAATGAGGGGGCCGTAACTCATGATCCAGGGCTGCGATTGCGGTTCCGTTTGGGCCGGCGGGACCGTGAAGCGGGGGGCAACGTGATGGGGGCGTTGGGAGCCGGCGGTTTTGCGGCCGAAAAATAGGCAAGTTTATGGCCGAACGCCCGATTTTCCCGTTTTCGGCCCCTCGGTGGGCGGTCGGTGGCCGGCGGCGGGCCTCGGGGGGAGTCGGTCCCCGTGCCCGGCCCGTCAAGGCCGGTCGGCCCCGGCGGGTGCGGCCGAGGGCCGGTGGGCTATAGCCAGGCCGTGGCGGTTTTTGATCGGCCTAAAAATGGGCAAGTTTTATGGCCGGCAATGAAGAGGGCCGTAACTCATGATCCGGGGCTGCGATGCGTTTCCGTTTGGACCCCGCGGGGCCGTGAGGCGGGGGCGCGATGGGGGTTTAGAGGCCCAGCGGTTTCTGGCCGAAAAAAATGGGCAAGTTTATGGCGAAAACGCCCGATTTTCCGTTTCGGCCCCTCGGGCGGTCGGTGGCAGCGGGGGCCCCTCGGGCGTCGGTCCCAGGGAGGCCGGCGGTCGGGCGGGGCCCGCGGCCCCGGCGGGGCGCGGGTGGGCTATACGGCCGTGGGCTTTCTGGCGCAAAAATGGGCAAGTTTATGGCCCACCGGCAATGAGGGCCGTAACTCATGATCCCAGGGCTGCGATGCGTTTCGTTTGGACCGCCAGCGGGACCGTGAGGCGGGGAGCAACGCGATGGGGGGTTAGGGCAGGCGGTTTCTGGCCGAAAAATGGGCAAGTTTATGGCCGAACCCCGATTTTCCCATTTTCGGCCCCTCGGGCGGTCGGTGGCAGCGGGGGCCCTCGGTGGCGTCGGTCCCCCCGGCAGTCGGGCCAGCTGGGTCCCCGGGGGCCGGGTGGGCTATAGCACCGGCCGTGAGACGGTTTCTGGAAAAATGGGCAAGTTTTATGGCCGGGCAATGAGGGGCCGTACCTCATGATCCGGGGCTGCGATTGCTTTCCGTTTGGACCGCGGGACCGTGAGGCGGGGAGCAGCGATGGGGGTTGGGCCCGCGGGTTTTTCTGGCCCGAAAAATGGGCAAGTTTATGGCGAACGCCGATTTTCCCGTTTCTGGCCCCTCGAGGGGCGGTCGGTGGCCGGTGGGGCCTCGGGCGTCAGTCCCGGCGGGGGAGGCCGGTCGGGGCCAGGCGGGCGCGGCCCCCGGCGGGGAGCCGGGTGGGCTATAGCACCGGCCCGTGAGACAGTTTCTGGCCGAAAAATGGGCAAGTTTATGGCCGGGCAATGAGGGCCGTAACTCATGATCGGGGCTGCGATTGCGGTTCCGTTTGGACCCCGGGACCGTGAGGCGGGGAGCAGCGATGGGGGTTAGGAGCCGGCGGTTTCTGGCCGAAAAATGGGCAAGTTTATGGCCGAGCGCCGATTTTCCGTTTTTGGCCCCTCGGGCGGTCGGTGGCCGGCGGGGGCCCTCGGTGGCGTCGGTCCCAGCGGGAGGCCAGTCGGGAGCGGGCGGGCGCGGCCCCCTGCGGGGCCGGTGGGCCCCAGATAGCCACAGGCCGGACCGGCCCCAAGTTTATGCCGGGCAATGAGGGCGTAACTCATGATCCGGGGCTGCGATGCGGTTCCGTTTGGACCCAGCCAGGACCGTGAGGCGGGGAGCAGCGATGGGGGGGTTGGGGAGCCTGCGGTTTCTGGCCCAAAAAATGGGCAAGTTTATGGCCGAACCCCGATTTTCCGTTTCGGCCCCTCGGGCGGTCGGTGGCGGCCCGGGGCCCTCGGGGCGTCGGTCCCGGCGGGGCGGTCGGGCGAGTCGGGCGGTCCCGGCCCGGGGCCGGGTGGGCTATAGCACTGGCCGTGACCCTGCCGGGCAAGTTTTATGGCCGGGCAATGAGGGCCGTAACTCATGATCGGGGCTGCGGTGCGGTTCCGTTTGGACCCAGCGGGACCGTGAGGCGGGGAGCAGCGATGGGGGTTGGGGCCGGCGGTTTCGGCCGAAAAATGGGCAAGTTTATGGCGAGCGCCCGATTTTCCGTTTCGGCCCCTCGGGCGTCGGTGGCGGCGGGGGCCCTCGGTGGCGTCGGTCCCCGTGGGCGGTCGGGTGGGCGGGCGGGCGCGTTCGGCCAGCTATAACACCGGGTGGCGGGTTTCTATGGCACACGGTCCCGGATGGCCCCAGGCCAATGAGGAGCCGTAACTCATGATCCCGGGGCTGCGAGTGCGGTTCCGTTTGGACCGCGGGGCCGTGAGGCGGGGGCAGCGATGGGGGTTGGGAGCCGTGGTTTCTGGCCAAAAAATGGGCAAGTTTATGCCCCGATTTTCCGTTTTGGCCCCTCGGGCGCGGTCGGTGGCGCGGGGCCCTCGGGGCGTCGGTCCCAGCGGGGGCCATCGGGCCGGCGGGCGCCCCCCGCCAGGGGACCCTATAGCACGGCAAGCGGGCTAGGTTCTGGCCGAAAAATGCAAACCATGGCCCCAGCAATTGGACCCCGTAACTCATGAATTCAAGCTGCGGTGCGAACCCCCGTTTATCCCGTTTCGGCTCCTCGGACCTTGGCCGTCAGGCGTGGGCAACTCATGGGGGGGTTGGCCATTTCCAGTGCCTTGGGCAAGTTTATGGCCGTTTTTCCGGCCCACCCCTGGCGGTGGGGCCCCCGGGGGGGGCGTCCCCAGTCCGTCAGGGGCGCTATAGGAAAGGTGGGCGGCGGTTTCAGTAGAAAAATGGGCAAGTTTTATAGGCGGGCAATGAGGGGAGCCGTAACTCATGATCCGAGCTGCGATTCGTTCGTTTGGCCTCGGGCCAAGTGGCGATGGGGGTTGGGGGTTGGGGCCCCTCGGTTTCCCGGCCAAAAATGGGCAAGTTTATGGCCGAAGGGGCCCTTTCCCCGTTTTCGCCCCTCGAGCGGGCGGTCGGGCCCCTCCGGGGCGGTCCCGGTGGCGTCGGTCCCCGGGAAAATCGGGCCCGAGGCGCATAACGGCCCAGGGGTGGGCTATAGCACCCGGTCCGCGGATCGGTTTGTTAGGCCGATCAAATGGGCAAGTTTATTTGGCCGGGCAATAAAACCGTAACTCAATCCCCATCGCGATTGCCCCCACCTCAGTTTTGGACCGGCGGGACCGTGAGGCCGGGGGACAGGATGGGGGGTTGAGGGGTTGAGCCCCTCATTTCTGGCCATAAAATGGCCAAGTTTATGGCCGAAAACCTGATTTTCCCGTTTCCCAGCCTCGGCCCCTCGGGCGGTCATGGCGGAATCGCCCGGGCCGTCGGTCCCGGCCCCCCCAGGGCCGGCGGGCGCAGCCCCGGGGGCCGTGGGCTATACCGACCCCCCGAGGGGAGCCGAAAATCGGGCATTCGGCCATAAACTTTATGCCCATTTTTGGCCGTAACTCATGATCCCAACCCCCCATCGCGTTGCCCCCGCCTCACGGTTCCGTTTGGCCAGCGGGGCCAGAGTGAATCGGGGGCAGCGATGGGTGGGTTGGCCCCTCATTGCAATAGCCAAAAATGGCATTTTATGGCCCCAAAAAGCCACCGGCCCCGTTTTCGCCCCTCGGTGCTGGCAGCCCAGGGGTCCGCGGTGGCGTCGCTCCCCGGCCAGGTGGCCCCTCCCATTTTGCCCATTTTCGCCGTAAGCGCCCAACCCCATCCCGCCCAGGCACTATAGGCCAAACGGAGCATGGCCGTGATCAGGTCGGCCCATAAACTGCCCATTTTTCTGCCGTAAAACCGTGGCTCAATAGCCAACCCCCCCAGCCGGTTTGCCCGCCCACGACCGACCGGTCCCGCCAGGTTTCGGCGTCCCTCGGGGGGTTGGGGGCCGGATCGCGCCCTCGGGCGTCGGCCCCGAGTTTATGGCCCGGGCGCCCCCATAAACTTGCCCATTTTCGGCCGTAAAACCCCGCCCCAACCGTGGCGCCTCGGTCGGTGCCCAAATCCGGCCCATGCGTTCTGCCCCCCCTTTGGGGCTCCCGTGCTATAGCCCCACCGAGGCCCTGCCGTTTGGGACAGCCCCAAGGCCGGGGAGCTATAGCCCAGAGGGGCAGCAGGAAAATCGGGCGTTCGGCCATAAACTTGCCCATTTTTTCGGCCATAAACCGTTCGGCTCCCAACCCCCCATCGCGTTGCCCCCCTCACGGTCCCGGGTCAAAGGAACCGCAATCGCAGCCCAGGATCATGATTCGGCCCCCTCATTGGGCCAAAAACTCCCATCTTCTCGCGGTCGGCCCGTGTGCTATAGCCCACCGGGCCCCACCGGCCGCCCCGCCGGGTGGCGTGCGGCCTCCCGTTTGGGCCAGGACCCCGCCCGCCCATTCGGCACCGACCAGCCCCAGGGGGCAGCGGGAAAATCGGGCGTTCGGCCATAAACTTGCCCATTTTTCGGCCGTAAAACCGTGGCTCCCAACCCCCCATCAAGCGTTGCCCCCGCCTCACGGTCCCATAGCCGGTCCCAAGCGGAACCAATCATGATCGGGGATCATGAGTTCGGCCCCCTCTTGCCCGGCCATAAAACTTGCCCATTTTTCGGCCGTAAAACCGTCACGCCCGCCGTGTTGCCCACCGGGCCCCGGCCTCTCGAGGGCCCCCCGGCCCCCGGCCCGCCGCCCCCCCGGGACCGCGCCCCCGGGCCCCACCCGACCCGGACCGCCCCAGGTGGGGCCTCTTTGAAAATCGGGCGTTCGGCAATAAACTTGCCCATTTTTCGGCCGTAAAACCGCAGGCTCCACACCCCCCCATCGCGTTGCCCCCAGCCTCACAGTCCCGTCGGTCCAAACGGAACCGCAATCGCAGCCCCGGATCATGAGTTACGGCCCCCTCTCATTGCCCAAAGCCATAAAAACTTGCCCATTTTCGGCCCGTAAAACCTCCGGGCCGTGTGCTATAGCCCACCCGGGCCGTAACCGACCGCGCCGCCCGGCCCGCCTCCCCGCGGGGACCCAGTGCGCCCCCGGGCCCCCCGCCCGCCACCGAGGCCCCCAGTTTCCAGGCGCCGGAAAATCGGGCGTTCGGCCATAAACTGCCCATTTTTAGGTAGTAAAACCATGGCTCCCAACCCCCCATCGCGTTGCCCCCTCCTCACGGTCGCCGGTCAAGCGGAACCGCAATCGCAGCCGGATCATGAGTTCTGGCCCCCCTCATTGCCCGGCCATAAAACTTTAGTAAAACCGTCCGCCCGGCCGTGTGCTATAGCCCACCCGGGCCCCAGGGCGGGAGCCATGCGCGCGCCAAGGGACGACCGGCCCAGGCCGCCCCAGGGGGACCCCCCGCCCAGGGCCCCGCCCGGCCCGACCGCCCCCTTGAGGGGCGGAAAATGGGAAAATCGGGCGTTCGGCCATAAACTTGCCCATTTTTAGTAGTAAAACCGCCGGCTCCCAACCCCCATCGCGTTGCCCCCGCCTCACGGTCCCGCGGTCCAAACGGAACCATAATCGCGGCCGGATCATGAGTTCGGCCCCCTCATTGCCGACCATAAAACTTGCCCATTTTTCGTAGTAAAACCGTCCGCCCGGCCGTGTGCTATAGCCCACCGGGCCCGCCGAGGGCGCGCCCCCCGCCCCTCGACCGGCCCCCCATGGGGACCAGCGCCCGGGACCCCGCCCGGCCACCGACCGCCCCCCGAGGGGCGAAAACGGGAAAATCGGGCGTTCGGCCATAAACTTTTTCATTTTTCGGCCGTAAAACCGCCGGCTCCCAACCCCCCATCGCGTTGCCCCCCGCCTCACGGTCCGCCGGTCAAAGCGGAACCGTAATCGCAGCCCCGGATCATGAGTTACGGCCCCCTCATTGCCCGGCCATAAAACTTCCCCATTTTTCGGCCGTAAAACCGTCCGCCGGCCGTGTGCTATAGCCCACCCGGGCCCCCGCCGTGCCGCGCCCCGCCCTTTGGGGCGCCCCGTGTGCTACCCCGGCCGCCCCCAGGGGGCCAGCGCCCCCGACCGCCCCCCGCCCGGCCACCGACCGCCCCAGGGGCCGAATGGGAAATCGGGCGTTCGGCCATAAACTTGCCCATTTTTCGGCCGTAAAACCGCCGCTCCCAACCCCCCCATCGCGTTGCCCCCCGCCTCACGGTCCTTGGTCCAAAGCGGAACCCCAATCGCAGCCGGATCATGATTCACGGCCCCCTCATTGCCCGGCCATAAAAACTTGCCCATTTTTGGCCGTAAACCGTCCATGACCGTGTGCTATAGCCCACCGGGCCCCGCCCCCTCCCCGCCTCCGCCCAGCCACCGGCCTCCCCAGCCCGTGACCAGCGCCCCGAGGGCCCCAGCCCAGGGCACCACCGACCGCCCAGGGGCCAGCGGGAAAATCGGGCGTTCGGCCATAAACTTTCCCTTTTCTCGGCCGTAAAACCGCCGGCTCCCAACCCCCCCATCGCGTTGCCCCCCGCCTCACGGTCCCGCCGGTCCAAACGGAACCGCAATCGCAGCCCCAGATCATGAGTTACGGCCCCCTCATTGGCCATAAAACTTGCCATAAAACTTGCCCATTTTCGGCCGTAAAACCGTCCCCGGATCCGTGTGCTATAGCCCACCCTTTAGCCCCAGCCGGGTGCGCGAGCCAGGCCCCCATTTTCCGCCCCTCCCCGACCCCTCCCAAGCGCCCCAGGGGTTGCCCCCGCCCCCACCGACCGCCCCAGGGGCCAGAAAATGCGGAAAATCGGGCGTTCGGCCATAAACTTGCCCATTTTTTGGCCGTAAAACCGGCCAGGCTCCCAACCCCCATCGCGTTGCCCCCGCCTCACGGTCCCGCCGGTCCAAAGCGGAACATAATCGCGAGCCGGATCATGAGTTACGGCCCCCTCATTGCCGGCCATAAAACTTGCCCATTTTTGGCAGTAAAACCGGCCCCGGCGTGTGTGCTATAGCCCACCCGGGCCCCTTTCAAGGGCCGCGCCATGCCCGGCCCGGCCGGCCTCCCCAGCCAACCCGACGCCCCCGGGCCCCCCACGGACCACGGACCGCCCCCGGGGCAGCGGGAAAATCGGGCGTTCGGCCATAAACTTGCCCATTTTTGGCCGTAAAACCGCCCGGCTCCCAACCCCCATCGCGTTGCCCCCGCCTCACGGTCCGCCGGTCCCAAAGCGGAACCCAATCGCAGCCCGGATCATGAGTTCGGCCCCCTCTTTGCCCGGCCATAAAACTTGCCCATTTTTAGTAGTAAAACCCGTCCGCCGTGTGCTATAGCCCACCGGGCCCCCAGCCCGGCCCCCAGGGTCCCGCCCCGACCAGCCTCCCCCCGGGGACCGCGCCCAGGGACCCCGCCCACCCCCGCCGCCCCAGGGGGCAGCCCGGGAAAATCGGGCGTTCGGCCATAAACTTGCCCATTTTCGGCCGTAAAACCCGGCTCCCAACCCCCATCGCGTTGCCCCCGCCTCACGGTCCGCCCGTCCCAAAGCGGAACCGCAATCGCAGCCCCGGATCATGATTCGGCCCCTCATTTGCCCGGCCATAAAACTTGCCCATTTTTGGCCGTAAAACCGTCCGCCCCGGCCGTGTGCTATAGCCCACCAGGGCCCCGCCGGGCCCGCCCCCGTCTAGAAAGGCCCGACCGCCCTCCCCGCCGGGGACCGAGCCCCCAGGGGACCCCCGCCACCGACCGCCCCCCGAGGGGCCGAAAACTGGAAAATCGGGCGTTCGGCCATAAACTTGCCCATTTTTCGGCCGTAAAACCGCCCGCTCCCAACCCCCCCATCGCGTTGCCCCCCGCCCCACGGTCCCCCCGGCCCCAACGGAACCGCCATCGCAGCCCGGATCATGATTCTGGCCCCCTCATTGCCGGGGTTTCGGCCATAAACTTGCCCATTTTTGGGCCGGTCCGGCCCGTGTGCTATAGCCCACCCAGGGCCCCGCCCCAATGGTGGCAGCCCCCCGACCGGCCTCCCCCCCGGGACCGCCGCGCCCACCGGGGACCCCGCCCGGCCACCCGACCGACCGCCCAGGGGCAAAAGCGGAAAATCGGGCGTTCGGCCATAAACTTGCCCATTTTTGGTAGTAAAACCATGGCTCCCAACCCCCCATCGCGTTGCCCCCTCCTCACGGTCACGCCGGTCCAAACGGAACCGCAATCGCCCGGATCATGAGTTACGGCCCCCTCATTGCCCCCTTGCCCATTTTTAGGTAAAACCGTCCGGACCGTGTGCTATAGCCCACCGGGCCCCAGGGGGCCGCCCCGCCCGGCCCACCTTTAGGCCTCCCCAGCCGGACCGAACCCCCAGGGGACCCCCCCGCCACCGACCGCCCCCCGAGGGGCCGAAACTGGAAAATCGGGCGTTCGGCCATAAACTTGCCCATTTTTGGCCGTAAAACCGCCGCTCCCAACCCCCCATCGCGTTGCCCCCGCCTCACGGTCACCCGGTCCAAAGCGGAACCGCAATCGCAGCCCGGATCATGATTCGGCCCCCTCATTGCCGGCCATAAAACTTGCCCATTTTTGGTAGTAAAACCGTCCGTGTGTGCTATAGCCCACCAGGCCCCGCCGTGCCAGCCCGCCGCGCCCGACCGGCCGCCCCCCCCCGGGGCCAGCCCCAGGGACCCCAGCCCGACCACCGCCCCGCCCCAGGGGGCGAGGAAAATCGGGCGTTCGGCCATAAACTTGCCCATTTTTCGCCCGCAAAACCGCCGGCTCCCAACCCGCCATCGAGTTGCCCCCGCCTCACGGTCCTGCCGGTCCAAACGGAACCGCAATCGCAGCCTCGGATCATGAGTTACGGCCCCCTCATTGCCGGCCATAAAACTTGCCCATTTTGGGGTAAAACCGTCCGCCGGCCGTGTGCTATAGCCCACCAGGGCCCCCACCCTCCACGGCCGCCCGCCCGGCCCCCGGCCTCCCCCGACAGGGCCAGCGCCCCCAGGGACCCCGCCCGGTGCCCCGAGCCCCAGGGGCCGAAAACGGGAAAATCGGGCGTTCGGCCATAAACTTGCCCATTTTTGGCCGTAAAACCGCCCGACTCCCAACCCCCCATCGCGTTGCCCCCACCTCACGGTCCCGCGGTCCAAGCGGAACCTGTCGCAGCCCGGATCATGAGTTACGGCCCCCTCTTTGGGGTTTTTGGAGTAAAAATTCGTGTGCTATAGCCCACCGGCCCAGCCGGGCAGCCGCCCCGACCGACCGACCGCCCCGCCGTGGACCAGCGCCACGAGGACCCCAGCCCCCCCGACCGCCCCAGGGGCCGCAGGAAAATCGGGCGTTCGGCCATAAACTTGCCCATTTTTCGGTAGTAAAACCCCGGCTCCCAACCCCCATCGCGTTGCCCCCGCCTCACGGTCCCGGTCAAGCGGAACCGCAATCACAGCCCCGGATCATGAGTTACGGCCCCCTCATTGGCCGGCCATAAAACTTGCCCATTTTTTCGGCCGTAAAACCGTCCCCCCGTGTGCTATAGCCCACCGGGCCCCGCCCCGCCCGCGCCCGCTTGAGCCCGACCCGCCCTCCCCAGGGGACCAGCCCCAGGGCCCCATACGACCACCCGACCGCCCCCAGGGGCAGGGAAAATCGGGCGTTCGGCCATAAACTTGCCCATTTTTTGGTAGTAAAACCGCCCGGCTCCCAACCCCCCATCGCGTTGCCCCCGCCTCACGGTCCCGTCCGGTCCAAGGAACCGCAATCGCAGCCCGGATCATGAGTTACGGCCCCCTCATTGCCGGCCATAAAACTTGCCCATTTTTGGAGTAAAACCGTCCGGCCCGTGTGCTATAGCCCACCCGGGCCCCAGCTATAGCCCGAGCGTCCCACCGGCCCGGCCATCCCCCCGGGACCGCCCCAGGACCCCGCCGGCCACCGACCGCCCAGGGGCGCGGAAAATCGGGCGTTCGGCCATAAACTTGCCCATTTTTTAGTAGTAAAACCGCCCGGCTCCCAACCCCCATCGCGTTGCCCCCGCCTCACGGTCCGCCCGGTCCAAGCGGAACCGCAATCGCAGCCGGATCATGATTCTGACCCCCTTGCCCTCCATAAAACTTGCCCATTTTTGGCGTAAAACCGTCACGGCCCAGTGTGCTATAGCCCACCGGGTCCCCATGGGGGCCGCCCCGCCTTGGACCCGCCTCCCCGCCCCGCCGGGGCCGCGCCCCAGGGCCCCCGCGCCGACCACCGACCGCCCAGGGGCCGAAAATGGAAAATCGGGCGTTCGGCCATAAACTTGCCCATTTTTGGCCGTAAAAAACCACTCCCAACCCCCATCGCGTTGCCCCCGCCTCACGGTCCACTTGGTCCAAAGCGGAACATGAATCGCAGCCCGGATCATGATTCGGCCCCCTCATTGCCCAGGCCATAAAAACTTGCCCATTTTCGGTAGTAAAACCGTCCCAGCCAGTACTATAGCCCACCAGGGCCCCTTTTCGGCCAGGCCCCTTGTGCCCGCCCCAGGCCCCCCGCCGAGACCGCCGGCCCTCCCCCAAATGCAGGGCCCCGCCCGACCACCGAGCCGCCCCGAGGGGGCCGAAAATGGAAAATCGGGCGTTCGGCCATAAACTTGCCCATTTTTAGGCCGTAAAACCTTGGCTCCCAACCCCCATCGCGTTGCCCCCGCCTCACGGTCCGCCGGTCAAGCGGAACCGCAATCGCGAGCCGGATCATGAGTTCTGCCCCCTCATTGCCGACCATAAAACTTGCCCATTTTTACGGTAGTAAAATCCGCCGGCCGTGTGCTATAGCCCACCGGGCCCCATGTCGGCCTCGCCCCCCGGACCCGACGGCCGGCCATAGCCTCCCAGCCGGGACCAACGCCCCCGGACCCCGCCCTCCACCGACCGCCCCAGGGGCCGGCCAATCGGGCGTTCGGCCATAAACTTGCCCATTTTTGAGGTAGTAAAACCGTCAGCCGTGCTCCCAACCCCCATCGCGTTGCCCCGCCTCACCCAGTCGGGGACCGCGGTCCCCGCGGAACCGAATCGCCCCCGGATCATGAGTTAATCGGCCCCATAAACTCATTGCCCGGCCATAAAACTTGCCCATTTTTGCCCCGCCTCCAGTAAAACCGGTCAAAGCAGGCCCGGCCGTGTGCTATAGCCACCGGCCCCCTTTGGGGCGGCCCCGCCCCGCGACCCCCCAGGGGCCCCAGCCTCCCAGCCGTGGACAGCCCCACCCCCCCCCAAGCCGCCGCCCCAGAGCCGCCCAGAAAATGGGAAAATCGGGCGTTCGGCCATAAACTTGCCCATTTTTAATAGTAAAACAAAGCTGCTCCCAACCCCCCATCGCGTTGCCCCGCCTCACGGTCCCCCGGTCCAAACGGAACCGCAATCGCAGCCCGGATCATGATTCTGACCCCCTCTTTGCCCGGCCATAAAACTTGCCCATTTTTATTGCTAAAACCCACCGCAGGGTCCCAGCTATAGCCCACCGGGCCCCGCCGGCCACCGGCCGACCACCGGCCCCGCCCCGGGGACGGCGCCCGGGCCCGCCCCGACCATCGCCCCCAGAGGGCCAGCGGAAAATCGGGCGTTCGGCCATAAACTTGCCCATTTTCCGGTAGTAAAACCGCTCCCAACCCCCATCGCGTTGCCCCCGCCTCACGGTCACTTCGGTCAAGCGGAGACCGCAATCGCAGCCGGATCATGATTCTACGGCCCCCTCATTGCCGGCCATAAAACTTGCCCATTTTTGGTAGTAAAACCGTCCGACCGTGTGCTATAGCCCACCCGGGCCCCGCCGCTCGGGCCCGCGCCCGCCCCGACCCGGCCTCCCCCGACCCGGACCCGCGCCCCCAGGGACCCCCGGCCCCAGACCGCCCCGAGGGGCAAAACGGAAAATCGGGCGTTCGGCCATAAACTTGCCCATTTTTTCGGCCGTAAAACATGGCTCCCAACCCCCATCCATCGCGTTGCCCCCGCCTCACGGTCCGCCGGTCCAAAACGGAACCGCAATCGCCCCGGATCATGAGTTTATGGCCCCCTCTTTGGGGCCATAAAACTTGCCCATTTTTAGTAGTATAGCCCACCGGGCCCCAGCCGTGTCGTGCCCTCCGGCCCCGACCCGGCCGCCACCCCTAGCCCCCCGGGCGCCCACCGGGACCCCCCGCCGGCCACCGCCCAGCCCCCAGAGGCCCGAAAATGGAAAATCGGGCGTTCGGCCATAAACTTGCCCATTTTTCGGCCGTAAAACCCCGGCTCCCAACCCCCATCGCGTTGCCCCCGCGCCTCACGGTCACGCGGTCCCAAAGCGGAACCATAATCGCAGCCGGATCATGAGTTACGGCCCCCTCATTGCCCGGCCATAAAAACTTGCCCATTTTTAGTAGTAAAATCCACCGACGTGTGCTATTGCCCACCGGGTCCCCGCCGGGCCCCCGCCCGGAGGCGGCCCCCTTGGCCCAGCGCCCCCCCCGGGGACCCCCGGCCGACCACCCCCAGGGGCAGCAATGGGAAAATCGGGCGTTCGGCCATAAACTTGCCCATTTTTCGGCCGTAAAACCGCCGGCTCCCAACACCCCCATCGCGTTGCCCCCAGCCTCACGGTCTCGCCGGTCCAAACGGAACCGCAATCGCAGCCCCGGATCATGAGTTACGGCCCCCTCTTTGACCGGCCACAAAACTTGCCCATTTTTTTGGTGTAAAAGCGAGCCGCCGTAGTGTGCTATAGCCCACCGGGACCCCGCCGGGGCCCAGCCCGTTCCCGACCGGCCTCCCCGCCGGGGACCGGCGCCCCCCGAGGGCCCCCCCCCGCCCCCGGCCGCCCCAGAGGGCCGAAAATGGAAAATCGGGCGTTCGGCCATAAACTTGCCCATTTTCGGTAGTACTTGAAACCATGGCTCCCAACCCCCCATCGCGTTGCCCCCGCCTCACGGTCCGCCGGTCCAAGCGGAACCATGCAATCGCAGCCCGGATCATGAGTTC
Source organism: Atalantia buxifolia (assembly GCA_030444775.1). Classification (NCBI taxonomy): domain Eukaryota; kingdom Viridiplantae; phylum Streptophyta; class Magnoliopsida; order Sapindales; family Rutaceae; genus Atalantia; species Atalantia buxifolia. The sequence goes on along the minus strand of JASUUI010000064.1, from coordinate 7,822 downwards.
GGCCCCTCATTGCCCCCATAAAACTTGCCCATTTTTAGCCGTAAAACGGTCCGTCGTGTGTGCTATAGCCCACCAGGGCCCCAGCCCGGTTCCGCCCCCCTTGCCCCAGCCGCCGCCTCCCCAGGGGACCGACCCCCGGGGCCCCCCCAGCGACCACCGCCGCCCCAGGGGCCAAAACTGGGAAAATCGGGCGTTCGGCCATAAACTTGCCCATTTTTAGGCCGTAAAACCATGACTCCCAACCCCCATCGCGTTGCCCCCGCCTCACGGTCCCGCCCGGTCAAGCGGAACATGAATCGCAGCCGGATCATGATTCGGCCCCCTCATTGCCCGGCCATAAAACTTGCCCATTTTTCGGTAGTAAAACCGTCCGCCCGGCCGTGTGCTATAGCCCCGGGTCCCCATGCCGTGGACCGCCCCCGCCGACCCGGCCAGGCCTCCCCAGCCCGTGGAACCGCCCCCGGGACCCCGCCGCCACCGACCGCCCCCGAGGGAAGCAGGAAAATCGGGCGTTCGGCCATAAACTTGCCCATTTTTGGCCGTAAAACCGCCGGCTCCCAACCCCCCATCGCGTTGCCCCGCCTCACGGTCCACCGGTCAAACGGAACCGCAATCGCAGCCCCGGATCATGAGTTCGGCCCCTCATTGCCCCATAAAACTCCCATTTTCGGCGTAAAACCGTCATTCCCCGTGTGCTATAGCCCACCCGGGCCCCAGCCGGCCGCCCCCGACCCCTGACCAGGCCTCCCCAGGGGGACCAAGCGCCCCAGGGCCCCGCCCCCGACCGCCCCAGGGGGCCATAAAGGGAAAATCGGGCGTTCGGCCATAAACTTGCCCATTTTTCGGCCGTAAAACCGCCTGCTCCCAACCCCCCCATCGCGTTGCCCCCGCCTCCCGGTCCCGCCGGTCCAAACGGAACCGCCATCGCAGTCCGGATCATGAGTTCTGACCCCCTCTTTGCCCGGCCATAAAACTTGCCCATTTTCGGCCGTAAAACCGTCGCCCCGCCGTGTGCTATAGCCCCCGGGCCCCAGCGCCCGGCGCCCCCGACCATCCCCCGGGACCAACGCGCCCAGGGCCCCCGCCCGGCCACCGACCGCCCCAGGGCAGCGAAGGGAAAATCGGGCGTTCGGCCATAAACTTGCCCATTTTTGGCCGTAAAACCGCCGGCTCCCAACCCCCATCGCGTTGCCCCCGCCTCACGGTCGCCCGGTCCAAGCGGAACCCCATGATCGCAGCCCGGATCATGATTCTGCCCCCTCTTTGGGCCATAAAACTTGCCCATTTTGTGCTATAAAACCCCGCCGGCCGTGTGCTATAGCCCACCCGGGCCCCCGCCGGGCCGCGCCCGACCCCGGCCGGCCTCCCCGCCGGGACCCCGCCCGAGGGCCCCGACGGCCACCGACCGCCCCAGGGCAGCGGAAAATCGGGCGTTCGGCCATAAACTTGCCCATTTTTCGGCCGTAAAACCACCGGCTCCCAACCCCCATCGCGTTGCCCCCGCCTCACGGTCCGCCGGTCCAAACGGAACCGCAATCGCAGCCCGGATCATGAGTTATGGCCCCCTCATTGCCCGGCCATAAAACTTGCCCATTTTTAGGCTGTAAAACCGTCCGCCCGTGTGTGCTATAACCCACCGGGCCCCAGCGGCGCGCCCCACCTGGCCGGCCTCCCAGGGCCGCCCCGGACCAGCGCCCCCGGGACCCCCGCCCGACCACCGCCCACCGAGGGGCCGAAAATGGGAAAATCGGGCTTTCGGCCATAAACTTGCCCATTTTTCGGCCGTAAAACCGCCTGCACCAAACCCCCCCATCGCGTTGCCCCCTGCCTCACGGTCCACTTGGTCAAGCGGACATAATCGCAGCCCCGGATCATGAGTTCGGCCCCCTCATTGCCCGGCCATAAAACTTGCCCATTTTTCAGTAGTAAAACCGTCCGCCGTGTGCTGTGCTATAGGTCCCCCCGGCCCCCGGGCCGCGCCCCGCCCAGGCCTTCCCCCAGGGGCCACGCGCCCCAGGGCCCCGCCCACCAGACCGCCCCAGGGGCCGAAAATGGAAAATCGGGCGTTCGGCCATAAACTTGCCCATTTTCGGCCGTAAAACCGCGGCTCCCAACCCCATCGCGTTGCCCCCGCCTCACGGTCCCGCGGTCCAAGCGGAACCGCAATCGCAGCCCGGATCATGAGTTACGGCCCCCTCATTGCCCGGCCATAAAACTTGCCCATTTTTAGTAAACCGTAAAACCGTCCATTCCGGCCGTGTGCTATAGCCACCGGGCCCCAGGGCCCCGCCCGCCCAGCCTCCCCCGGCCGCCCCGCCCAGGGACCCGCCCCCGGGACCCCCCCGAGGGGAAAAATCGGGCCCCCATAAACTTGCCCATTTTGACCCACCGGCCCCCCAGGGCCGGGGAAAATCGGGCGTTCGGCCATAAACTTGCCCATTTTTCGTCCCGCCCTTTTGGGCTCCCAACCCCCATCGCGTTGCCCCGCCTCACGGTCCCGCCCAGGTCCAAAGCGAACCGACCATCGCAGCCCCGGATCATGAAAATCATTGCGGCCATAAAACTTGCCCATTTTTCGGTAGTAAAACCGCCGGCCCCGTGTGCTATAGCCCAACCCCCATTGCCCGCCGTGCCCCCGCCTCCCCGTCGCGCCCCGAGGCCCCCGGACCAGGCCGCCCCAGGGGCCGCCGGAAAATCGGGCCCCCTCTTCGGCCATAAACTTGCCCATTTTTCGGTAGTAAAACCGTGGCTCCCAACCCCCCATCGCGTTGCCCCAGCCTCACGGTCACTTCCGGTCAGCGAACGGACCAGGCCCCGGATCATGAGTTACGGCCCCCTCTTTGCCGCCATAAAACTTGCCCATTTTTCGTAGTAAAGGAAAATCCCCCGACCCCGGCCCCCCCAGCCTTGACCGGCCTCCCCAACCCCCCCGCCGGCCCCCTCACCGACCGCCCCAGGGGGCCAAATGGGAAAATCGGGCGTTCGGCCATAAACTTGCCCATTTTTCGGTCGTAAAACAGCCGGCTCCCAACCCCCCATCGCGTTGCCCCCGCCTCACGGTCCCCGGTCAAACGGAACCGCAATCGCAGCCGGATCATGATTACGGCCCCTCATTGCCGGCCATAAAACTTGCCTTTTTCGGCGTAAAACCGTCCGCCCCAACCCGTGTGCTATAGCCCACCCGGGCCCCCGCAGGGGCCCCCGCCCCGGCCGACCCGGCCCCTCCCCCGGGGACCGACGCCCCCGAGGACCCCCAGCCCCGCCACCGCCGCCCCCAGGGGGCAGAAGGCCAAAATCGGGTGTTCGGCCATAAACTTGCCCATTTTTCGGCCGTTAAAACCGCCGGCTCCCAACCCCCCATCGCGTTGCCCCCAGCCTCACGGTCCCGCCGGTCCAAACGGAACATAATCGCAGCCGGATCATGAGTTCTGCCCCCTCATTGCCGGCCATAAAACTTGCCCATTTTTAAATAAGTAAAACCGTCAAATCCGTGTGCTATAGCCCAACCGGGCCCCACGCCCGAAAATGCGCCCCGCCCCGGCCGCCTCCCCCCAGGGACCGCGCCCCGGGACCCCAGCCGGCGCCCACCGACCGCCAGGGGCCGAGCGGAAAATCGGGCGTTCGGCCATAAACTTGCCCATTTTTGGCCGTAAAACCGCCGGCTCCCAACCCCCCATCGCGTTGCCCCCGCCTCACGGTCCCCCGGTCCCAAAGGAACCCAATCGCAGCCGGGATCATGAGTTCGGCCCCTCATTGCCCGGCCATAAAACTTGCCCATTTTTGGCCGTAAAACCGTCCGCCCGGCCGTGTGCTATAGCCCACCGGGCCCCAGCGGCCGCCCCCCGCCTTGACCGGCCGCCTCCCCGGGGACCGCGCCCCCAGGGCCCCGCCCGGCCACCGACCGCCCCAGGGGCCCAATGGGAAAATCGGGCGTTCGGCCATAAACTTGCCCATTTTTGGCCGTAAAACCGCCCGGCTCCCAACCCCCCATCGCGTTGCCCCCGCCTCACGGTCCCCGGTCCAAACGGAACCAATCGCAGCCGGGATCATGAGTTCGGCCCCCTCATTGCCGACCATAAAACTTGCCCATTTTCGGTAGTAAAACCGTCCACCGGCCGTGTGCTATAGCCCACCCAGGGCCCCAGGTCCCCGAGCCGCTCCCGCCCAGACCTGCCACCCCTCCCATGGGGACCGCGCCCAGAGGACCCCCGCCCGACCACCGACCGCCCCAGGGGCCCAGGCGGGAAAATCGGGCGTTCGGCCATAAACTTGCCCATTTTTCGGCCGTAAAACCGCCGGCTCCCAACCCCCATCGCGTTGCCCCCAGCCTCACGGTCACCCAGGTCAAAGCGGAACATAATCGCAGCCCGGATCATGAGTTCGGCCCCCTCATTGCCGGCCATAAAACTTGCCCATTTTTGGTAGTAAAACCGTCCGTGCGCCGTAGTGTGCTATAGCCCACGGTCCCCGCACGGAGGCCGCCCCGACCCGGCCCCCCTCCCTCCCCAGGGACCCCCCAGGGACCCCCTTGACCATGAAACCCCAGGGGCAGCGGGAAAATCGGGCGTTCGGCCATAAACTTGCCCATTTTTAGTAGTAAAACCACGCCGCTCCCAACCCCCATCGCGTTGCCCCCGCCTCACGGTCACTTGGTCAAAGCGGAACCCAATCGCAGCCGGATCATGAGTTACTGGCCCCCTCATTGCCCGGCCATAAAACTTGCCCATTTTTAGGCAGTCCGTCCAGCGGCCGTGTGCTATAGCCCACCGGTCCCCGTGGGGCACCGCCCATCCGACCACGGCCTCCCCCCCCCGGTGGGGGGAAAAGCGCCCAAGGGACCCCCCCAGGCCCCCAGCGTTGCCCCCCGCCTCAGGGGCCAGCAAGCCCCGGAAAATCGGGCGTTCGGCCGTAAACTTGCCCATTTTTCGGCCTTCAAACCGGCTCCCAACCCCCCATCGCGTTGCCCCGCCTCCTCACGGTCCGCCTGGTCAAAGGAACCCCGCAATCGCAGCCCGGATCATGATTCACGGCCCCCTCATTGCCCGCCATAAAACTTGCCCATTTTTAGGCCGTAAAACCGTCCGCCCCCGTGTGCTATAGCCCACCGGGCCCCGCCCCAGCCCCCTGTCCAAATGCCCCCTCCCAAGCAGGACCAAGCGCCCCGAGACCCAGCGACCACCGACCGCCCCAGGGAGAGGCAGGGAAAATCGGGCGTTCGGCCATAAACTTGCCCATTTTTGGCCGTAAAACAGCCGGCTCCCAACCCCCATCGCGTTGCCCCACCTCACGGTCCGCGGTCGAAGCGGAACCGCAATCGCAGCCGGATCATGAGTTCGGCCCCCTCATTGCCGTCCATAAAACTTGCCCATTTTTCAAGGTAAAAGCCGTCCCCCCCCGTGTGCTATAGCCCACCGGGCCCCGCCATTTTCGCCCCGCCCGACCCCGACCCCCCGATCGGCCGCCCCCAGCCCCGGGGACAGCGCCCAGGGCCCCCCGCCTGCCACCGACCGCCCACCGAGGGGCCGAAAATGGGAAAATCGGGCGTTCGGCCATAAACTTGCCCATTTTTCGGCAGTAAAACCATGGCTCCCAACCCCCCATCGCGTTGCCCCCAGCCTCACGGTCCGCCCGGTCAAAGGAACATGATCGCAGCCCCGGATCATGAGTTCACGGCCCCCTCATTGCCGGCCATAAAACTTGCCCATTTTTAGTAAAAGCCACCAGATCCCCATGCGGCCGTGTGCTATAGCCCACCGGGCCCCATGCCCCGTGCGCCAGCCCCCCGCCCAGCCTCCCGGCCTCGCCAGGGGACCGGCGCCCCGAGGGCCCCGCCGACCTGCCCCCCCCAGAGGGAAAATGGGAAAATCGGGCGTTCGGCCATAAACTTGCCCATTTTTCGGTAGTAAAACCGCCTCCCAACCCCCATCGCGTTGCCCCTTTTTCGCCTCACGGTCCGGGTCCAAGCGGAACCGCAATCCAGCAGCCGGATCATGATTCTGACGGCCCCTCATTGCAGACCATAAAACTTGCCCATTTTTGGTAGTAAAACCGTCCGCCCGGTGTGTGCTATAGCCCACCGGGCCCCGCCGGTCCCATCGCCGACCATGATTCGACCTCCCCAGCCCGGACCAGCGCCCAGGGACCCCGCCCGGCCACCGACCAGCCCAGAGGGCCAGCCGGAAAATCGGGCGTTCGGCCATAAACTTCCCATTTTTCGGCCGTAAAACATGGCTCCCAACCCCCATCGCGTTGCCCAGCCTCACGGTCCCGGTCCAAAGGAACTGAATCGCAGCCGGATCATGAGTTCTGGCCCCTCTTTTGCCGGCCATAAAAACTTGCCCATTTTCGGTAGTAAAACCGTCCGCCCGACCGTGTGAATGCTATAGCCCACCCGGGCCCCCAGCCCTCCCAGATCTGCCCGACCCATAAACGGAACCTCCCCGCCGTGACCCAAACGCCATGAGGATCAGGGAGCCGCCACGGCCCCAGCCGGAAAATCGGGCGTTCGGCCATAAACTTGCCCATTTTTTGGTAAAAACCGCCGTTCCCAACCCCCCATCGCGTTGCCCCCGCCTCACGGTCCCCCGGAGTCCAAAGCGGAACCATGATCGCGACCCTGGATCATGATTCGGCCCCCCTCATTGCCCCATAAAACTTGCCCATTTTTTAGGGCCAACCGTCCGCCCAGTAGTGTGCTATAGCCCACCGGGCCCCAGCCCGTGCTCCCGCCGACCCTGACCAGGCCTCCCCGCCGGGGACCAGCGCCCCTCGGGACCCCATGAAGCCACCGCCCCAGAGGTCGAAAACTGGGAAAATCGGGCGTTCGGCCATAAACTTGCCCATTTTGGCCTAAAACCGTGGCTCCCAACCCCCCATCGCGTTGCCCCCCGCCTCCGGTCACCGGTCCAAGCGAACCACAATCGCAGCCCCCGGATCATGAGTTCTGGCCCCCTCATTGCCGGCCATAAAACTTGCCCATTTTATAGTAGTAAAATCCGTCCCTGGCCCACCCGATGCTATAGCCCCGGGCCCCCGCCCCCAGCCCATGGGGACGCCCAGGGGCCCAGCGACCCAGGCCACCGCCCCAGGGGCGGAAATGGGGAAAATCGGGCGTTCGGCCATAAACTTGCCCATTTTTGGCCAGTAAAACTGCCGGCTCCCAACCCCCATCGCGTTGCCCCCGCCTCACGGTCATGCTCTGGTCCCAAGCGGAACCTTGATCGCAGCCGGATCATGAGTTCACGGCCCCCTCATTGCCGACCATAAAACTTGCCCATTTTTCGCTAGTAGGTCCAGGCCCGTGTGCTATAGCCCACCAATCATGGGTCACGGCCCCTCATTCTGCCGGCCATAAAACTTGCCCATTTTGGTAGTAAAACCGTCCGCCCGACCGTGTGCTATAACCAGGGCCCCCATAGGGGACGCCAAGACCCCCGCCAGACCCCGAGCCGACCTCCGCGCCGAGGACCGCGCCCAGGGACCCGCCGGCCACCGGCCGCCCGAGGGGCGAGACCTGGAAAATCAGGCGTTCGGCCATAAACTTGCCCGTTTTATTTGACCATTAAAACCGCCACATCCCCCCCCATCGCGTTGCCCACCGCCTCCGTGCGCGGTCAAAACGGAACTCTGCAATGGCCCGGATCATGAGTTACGGCCCCCTCATTTGGGCCAGTCCATTTTTTGCCGTGTGCTATAGCCCCAGCCACGGGTCCCAGCATGCCCGCGCCCGCCGACCCCGGTCGGCCGCCCCCGCCGGGACCACGAGGACCCCGCCGGCCACCCGACCGCTGAGGGCGAAAGCGGGAAAATCGGGCATTCGGCC
>JASUUI010000063.1:0-11218 GCA_030444775.1 Atalantia buxifolia | reverse complement strand
GTTGTCTTCATTGATTACATTATTATTTATATATTATTTTACTTTAAGATTAATTTAGTAGAATTAATCTTTTATAATATAATTATTGGTAAGGTCATTGTAAGAATATTAAATATTGCTTCTTTTATTTAAATAATTGTGGTGTTATACATAGACAAAAAATACTAGTTCTTGCACATTGATATTTATTAGTTAATTTATTAATTAATTTTAAGAATAATTAATATCAAAAATATTGTTTGAGATATATTTTAAAATATAAAAAAATATACAGACCTTAAATTAAAATATAATATAAAACTAAATTGAAATTAAAGCAAATGCTCTCACAAATGCAATCATACATTAGGCTATAAATTCATACACACCTCACACGGTCCAAAACAGATTTATTATCAGCTGTGTTGCTTTGCTGAAGTTCCAAAGTCTTATATTTTATTAATGTATGCTGTTCACTTTGACGTTCCTATCAACTCTCTCAGAGTGGTTTGCTGACCATCATCAGAAGATGGTTGATTCTGACTGACTACTTGACCATGTCATCTGTTGTTCCACGACAGCTCTATACAACACTCTTGTAGCTACTGAGATATAGCATTAACAAACTAGATCTGCTTGATCAATTTACACACACACACATATTTTCAAATTGCAGATATTTCAAAATACGGATTCACCCATTTGCAACCTCTACAAAAGTCCTCTATAGTTTACTTATTTTATAGTAAATTGCTGACTCACGCTGAAGTGTTGATGCTCTTATATGATAGTATTTGATTTGGATAGAAAGTAATAATTTGTTTGAAAAAAAAATATCACTTATTCGTAACAGGCTTTAACAAAATTATTCTGCATTAAAATTTCTATTAACTTTCAGCTTTTGGCTTTATTATTTTATTTCTATAAATTTTTCAATAATGGTGATTTTACCACTTCAGGGATAAAATTGTAAAATGCACTATAATTTTGAGAGTACATAAGAGAAAAATAGTTAATTTACTGAACCATCAAGGAGATTTTATCATTCTGTCAAAATTTATGCTTGAGGACAGAACCCTGTAAATAAAATTCATTAAGAATCCAGAAGATACCTCAATGTGATCCCCAGTGTTAACAAGAAATGGGTTAGGGACAGCATTGACATTACTTTCACTGTGTAGCAACTGGAGGCCCTCAAATTCACATTCTGGCCATTGAGGGAGAGTCAATAGGCCATGATCAGAATGAGGGCATTCCACTTAGCAGCTCAGGCTGTGAGACACAGTGGGTACAAATTTGCAATCGGATTTACCCAAACCTGAATCTAGATTCATGGCCACTCTCGATGTAGCAGGATTCCAATCCAAACTCTCTAATGATATCCCTTTAAGCAACTCCTTGCAACTTGTCAGATTCTTTTGCAATATTAGTGAAATTCGCGCTTACGAAACAGACAGTAATCAAAGATAAGTCCTTACAACGAAAACTAAGCTACTTTGGTAATTTGATTGTGGCAATAATGAAATTTGGTCGTCATTTAATCAGTAATTTTAAAACCGCTTTATTTAACTGATCAGTTTAGGTCAATTTTAAAAAGATAAGGAACTAAAGAAATTCGCATCATTACATTACTACTTCCAACCTCTAAAAAAATACCACAAAGAACTTACTTCAGACAATTTTAAACAATTTATTTAACTAGTACTTAAATTCAAATTATAGAATAGATAAACATCAACAGGTAATCTGAATTTTATTAACCTACTTTTAAAAAAGAAAAAGAAATTTAAATGTATTTCCGCTTATCAATCGATCAATCTTATCCTTACGATATAATAATGGTTCCATAACTTATCAATCATTAGCCAATTGCATAATGAGATGTATACATTAGTATAAATGGGTTGCGGCCTGGAAAGGCTAGTATCCATGTAATGAAGATAAACGACAATAATTTGTTTTGCTCTAAATGGCAATGGACAATAAATTTGAGCCAAAAGCCCAGTACTCATGTATATTATTGTGAGTGTAGTCCTCTCTCAGTAGTCCAGCTTTCTTAAGTTGTTATAGAGGCTGCTGTCTTTCCAGTGGTTATCTAATTTTAAAATCAATACCTGAATCCAACTGGCTTGTTTGGTGTGAATGGAACTCAGGATGAACAAAGACTTTGAGAAAAATCCCTCAAAGAAAACCTTCTCAACTGGGCCATTAAAAACTAGTACCACATCTTGTGGGTCCAAAACAGCGCTTCCCCCGCAAACTCTCTCTTCTCCTCCTCCGTAACATTGAAAATCTTTTTTATTTACATCCATCGTCATCTCCATTTAACTTCTCTGGCACGATTTATTACCTGATTAAAGCCCACAAGGATATTTATATCAGTAAAAATTTGATACAAGTACATGAACATAACACTACGGGATAAAAAGTCACAGTAACATTAGAAGATCATCTACTATATGGGTTTTATTAAATTAATTTACAGTTCTCAAGTACCGCTGAATTAGATTTTGGTTAGGGGTAAAATGCAAAACAATATAAACTGATAAGCCAAATGTAAGGTTATCCAAGAATATATGTGAATTCCAACTAGTACCCGATCTTCCTGGTATTGTATTTCAACCCGGGTCTAGGGAACAAGCCCTCGTCCGAGTTTTCTTAAGTTATGATTACCATTAATTTCTATTTCTTTTAAAAATAATTTGAAATTTAAAATCTAACATAAAGAATACCACTATTTAGAGTCATGGAAACAAAATTTTATGGGATGAAATTATAGCATTACAATAATTCTTATTTCAGTTAGTTACACTGTATATGTTTTATATCATATATATATAAAATAAAATAAAAGTTGTAGCTTTTGATGAGTCGAGACATGTGGGTTATATGGAAAAAGAAATCGTGATTGAATCGGATAAAAATAGAGCAAATAATTAAAGTTTCATTTGGAAACACGTTACTGAATTATTTTACTCTGTGTTAATGGGAAATGTGGGCATTTATTTCATTTTCCCTGGGGCAACTTGCATGGGCAGGTAACCCCACAGGCGCCGTTTACCTTCCCGCTTAGAACGGGTCAAGTTTTGCTTTTATAATGCATGCACTTATCTGGCCACAGCTAGACTTTCTTGTCAGTTGATGGTGATAGCGGCGGAGCGACTAGAAGATAAGTTGGGACAGTTGTCCCTGCTTAGCGCAAAAATTACAGAAAATTTTTATTTTTTATTTCGTTAAGTTTAAATTTACTTAAAAAATTACATAAATATTTACAACACTTATTTTAAAATAAGAGATTCTACCTTCTCAAAATATACACTTTTGATATTTTATATATTTTCATCCTTGTTTTTATTTTATATTGGTTAAAATTTTTATCTCAATTGATTTGATTTTTTTGGCTACGTTATTGGATGGTGATAATGAAATCACATCAATATCTAAATTTTAATATGGATATTTATTGCCTTTTGGAATTTTTGATGTTTAACATAATACTTCATTATCTTCCCTAATGTTATGATATAAATAAGTTTCATTTTTTAATAGATTTTAGGACTAGTTTGAGATAGCGGTTGCAGATTAAATAAGTTACTTTAGTGTGTGGATGAAATAAATTTCTTTGATTAAGAAGCAATCTTCGATAAAATATTATTGTTGCGGTTGTTGTAAGTTCGAAAAATAAAGTATATGTGTTCGGTAAATTTTATTATGAAAGTGTTATTTTTATTATCTAATGATCAAAATAAACATAAATTAAAAATATGAAATTACTAGATCAAAACCTTAATACTAGAGAGAGCATATAATAGTTGTAGTAGTAATTTGATTGTACTGGTAATGTGATTTCTAATGGTTTATATATTAGGTTTTATGGAAAAGTAAGATATAATTATTTTTTTGTTAAAATATTAAGGTTATAATAGGAACTTTAAAAAGGTTTAATTACTTATTTAATGAGTGCTTATAAAAAGTAACCCTATAAGCTATTTTTACAAAATTTATCAACCACTATTTTTGTCAAAAATTATATGATAAACAAATTATTGAGTTTCAAGCTCAACCATAAAAGGGCCTTAGTCATTGTATAACAAAGGTTGTGATATACACTAGCAAAATGATTTAAACCTTCTCTCTTTTTAGGAAATTAATAACGAATAATAATTCGACCCAAAATAATTGTACATAAACAATTTTGGGAATTTTATGAATTTAACCTCTTTCATATTTTCACTTTTAAAAAAAGACTATACCTCTATGTTTCTGATAATATCAACCACTTAACAAACTTTTTGGATTGAAATATGCCTAAAACAAACAAAACCAAACCTCCATTGTCTGATAGTCTAATAGCCAAACTCGATCTTCGCAAATGAGGGGGAAAAAAGAACACTATCCATTTCACACTTATCACATTCATGAAACAACAATTTTTGTGAGAAGAAGTTAAGATTAAAGTTTGTTCGGTTTGTAGTTTTTTAGGTGGGTTTGGTACAAACAGTGGCGAGGCTATGTGTGGCAAAATTTTAGAAAATTTACAAAAATATTATGCCTAGTTTACAAAACTATCATTATTTGTACTTTTATTTACAACTGTAACCGTTCTATTATTTGCAATATTGCCATTCGGCCCATTTGTATATATAAATTAAGAAAAAAGGGGATTTTGTTTATTGAATAAAAAGGGCCCATTCATATGAATAAATTTAAAAAAAGGAAACTGCCTTTTTCAAGGTTGCAGAGCAGATTCCAGAACGTGCACTCTCTCTTCTCTTGGCTCCTTCGTCCTTTTTTTCTTGGCTTCTTCTATTCTTCGTCTTCTTCCTAGTAAGAAAATTTATTTTTTGTTTAATCACTTACAATATATTTATAAACTGATTGTATAAGATTAAATTATTGTTAGGTCAAATGGAGACTATAAATTCAATTTAAATATAATGTTAATTTCTCAATTAAACTTATTGTTTGGCTTTTAAATAGTATCAATACGTTATTGTGATGAACTAATGGTTCTATTCTTTTATTAATTTGTTAATTAAACTTATCGGTGATTTTTTTAATTACTTTTATGTTTTTACTTCTTTATTTTCTAGGAGTTAATTAACGTCAAACAATCAATCATTAAAGCCTAAAAAAATTCTTCTTGCATTTTTTAAGAAAAAAGATGGGGATCAGTCGTCAAGTGAGGTTCCATGTAATGTTGATGATCCTAAACTAGATAAGCAACTCACATCTAAGTCTCAAAGAGTTGAAGCTCAAAGTGAAAATATTGCTTCATTAGAACGTAATCCGAAGTTACGTAAACCAATATGGACATATTATGTTGATCAACAAGATGACATTAGGAGAATGTACATCAGCATGAGTCCATATCAACCAAAGTTAGAAGAGTTTCCAACCTCATTTGATGGACAACAATTTCGTCGATTTCAATAATAGATTAATTTAATTCTCGAAAGCATCGCAAGGCGCAATTGAAATAGTATTTAATTGTAATTGAATTGTTTCTTAAATTTGATGTATTTTCTTATATATTAATAAAATTTTCATTAAGCTTAATATTTTCAGTTGGGATAACATTTGGATTTGAAAAAAAAAATTTAGGCCACCCGAAAATTTTTTTCTGGCTTGGCCCCTAGGTACAAAGGGTTGCTTTTCTCCATTTTATTGCAAAATGAGTACATTAGATGGTTAATGTGAGTTAATAGACTCATAAATTAGTAAAATATGATGAAATTGGTTATTTCATGTTCTTGAAGATGAAACCCATAATTTGGGTGACAATTGCATGCCCCAGACTTGCAAGTGCCTCTGATCTGGGTGATAACACACGTCGCCTAGACTTACAAGCATCTGTGATCTAGGCTTGTAAGTCTAGGCGACAACACATTTCACTTGAGCAACAGGCACGTCTCTCAATTTTTTCCCTTGTAGCATCTCGCAAGCGAAAGTTATTGTGCACGTGAAAATTCCCGGGCGATGCGGCGATTGCCTAGGCGACATCCCATCGCTTGATCTTTTCACGAGTTGCCATCTTACTTTGTTTTGGCGGTTGCTTCATTTTTGCATAATTCTTTCATTTTTTACCGTGCTTTTTCCTATTTTATGATTTTCAAATCCATTTTGGGGCCTAATAAGCCCCTCCAAGATGATGCTAGTAAACTTTTTACATAAAAAAGCGGAAAAAAAAAGGGGAATTAATGGGAGATGGCTTGTTGTCGCCCATGTTAACATCATGTTCGCATTGCTCAAGGTTGGAAATGCCCAGACCATTTGATTTTGGCTGGGGTAAAATGCACAAGCCAACTTGGCAATGTGGGTCATGTTGGAGAAAAATTAATTTTTTTTTAATTTTTTTATAAAACTGTTAGAACTGCTCTTATATAATATATAAGAATTCGTAATCTAAAAAATCATACTTTGACAATCCGAGCAGATGAACAATCTTCGCTTTTTCCGCTCGCCGATTTGGCCAGCTTTCTCGTATCACGATCCACCACCACCACCACTCGCGATCACAATCCGCCACCAAATAATCTTCTAGCCATGACTCAAATTTGATCTACAATCAGTGTAGAGCTTTATCACCACTAAAAGAACAAAGAAGAGAATTTTCTCTCAAAATTAGAGAAAAAAAATTTTTTCTCGATCGTATAATGTGCTTTCTTCTTTTTTGGAAAATAAACCTTTTATACCTCCCTTTAAATAAACCCTATGCCCAAATAATAAAAATCAAAAGTCACATTACTTACTTTTCCTATAGAGGTCCAATTTTATAAAATAACATAAAGTTCCCCTTACACACAAAGATATTGAATGTTTCCCACTAAATGATGTATTTAGGCACCCGTCTTTAGTTATCTTACTTATTAATTGAGTAGTGGTGCAGTCAATTAAATGGTTAACCTGCGATCATTTGGGAACATACAATAATGTTACAATAATGCTGTCAGTAATTAAACAAGTCTAATCATTTAATTCCAACTCAACTCCACTATAAGATTAATTGACTCCATAATTGTCAGGACGAATAATACCTCGTCCCGTCACATTGATTTCTTTCTTTTTCAATCATTTGTACCATCATTAATTAAATCGATATCTCAATTGTCCAATTGATTTAATTACATCTGTTCTCGATCTTATTGGTTTTCTTAATGATTATTTTCAACATACTAAATGCTTATTGAACATACTCAAAATGTCAAAGAATTACATAATCAAGACCAAACCCATCAAGAGATGTGTTATATAAAATTTATATTGTTAATTTATAAACTCTAATACTTATAATTGCTTCCACATCAGATATCGCCAATCTTGTCTTGTTCTCAGACACAAGTGCCCATTGGTAACTCAAATGGAGTAACAATTACAATCATGAAATTATAACTAACTCAATATTAAGATTACAAAAAATCAATGTCATGAAATTTAATAAGTCTGATACTATTTTAAGGTTAATTATATCTCATACGCGATGATCCAAATTTCAACGTAAATCCAACTACATCAATAAATTCATGCATAATTAAAATAAATCATTCAATGAATTTATTATATCTATACCTAAATAAAGTTCTCAACTTTATTTATCAATTGCGACCTTAATTTATTTAATCATAAAATAACTTGTATTTATGTCTTCTATGAATCTATATGGTGATCACATATATACATATAATATGATTAAATGAATTTTACTCAAAATATTAATGCAATTAAGATACTTGAATAAAATACCTCATTTATTTTATTAATAAAAAAAATTATTTATTACAATTAAATAAACACATATGCTTTTAAAGAGCATATTTTTCCAACAGATCACTCCTACGTTGGCTAAGTTTGGCATGGGCATGGCATGACCATCCCAAAAGATTGGCATACCAATCTTCTCTTTATACTCATTTTGACAACCATTCTAGAGCAAAAATTCTTTAGGCGCTTTAAGAAAGATAATTTTTTTCATTATTAGAGAAATGACAATCAATGGAAAGAATTCTAACATTTTGGAAAGTTACCTTGCCTTGTTGCTTCTCCTTTTGCAATGCATATAGGATAAATGCTCTCTGAAATTTTGCAAGAAAATTTTCTTGAAGCTTTTTGATTAAAAGGGATTTTGCCATTGCATGTTTTAACTGATGATTTATAGATTCTGCTTTTTGATTAAGAGAGTGTTATATGTCGGATTCATCTGCTGCATTTTCTATCATTATGTCTCAAGAGTGAAGACTCCCCTGCTGACAATTTCAATGTTTGCTGAAGGTTGAATTAATTGAGCCAGCTGATATATTCTTCTTATTATTCAATTCAACGTTTCTTGGAGGAAAAAGTCTATTCATTACTTTTATTGTAGCATTTTCAGAAGATGCCCGCATATATTTATGATTTTTTGGGGTTTGATTTAGGGACAAACTTTTTTTTTTCCTTTGTTCAAAATTCTTACTTGCTGCAATTTCAATTTATTACCATTTACGAGCAAAAGCTTGGTAGAGAGGAGGGTTGTTTTTTTTAAATATAAGAGGGTTTCTTTGAGTAGAAATTGAATTTTTTTTTTTTAATGATGGGTATATAAACAAAAGTGGTTTAAAAGTTATAAAATGGTTTAACTAACCTCATCCTTTAATAAAATTTTATATTATTAAAATAACCTTAATTGAATTTACTATCAAGAACATTAATATAATTTAGAAAAACACTATTATTAGAGAAAGAATAAATCTGAACAAGATTAATAAATTGAGTATTCGCCATTCATTTAGGGCATCAAATGAAAAGTTAAGAGAAAGAATAAAGAAAAATTAAATCTGAAAAAAAAACTAATCATAGAAGAAGCATATTAAATATAAAGGTATATGTATTTGATACGGGGCCATACAACATATTTCCAAACCTGCTTGCTATCTGAAGGAATATATATCTACATAGCAGTGGCAATTAAAACAGTTTCAACAAAAATCTTGAAACTTAATTGAGCTTGGGAATCATTAGTTAACACAATATGACTTGAGAATTCTGAATATTTTATGAATGTAATAAAATGATTTTAAGAAACAACGGTTTTGACATTTGAAACAGTTAGCAGAGTAAAATTTTTTTTTTGAAATTTATTGAATTAGTGTGTAGAATAAAAGTGTTTACAGTAAATTTTAGAGTGTGAATAAGTCCACCTGTTTATAAATCTTTTTAATTCATATTCTTTAATAAATGTGAAATAGTTAAACAAGCAGACAATAAATGACTCATCGAACAGCAACCAACTACACAAAAGTTCAATATACAGAAGGAAATTCATAAGGCAAAAGTAACATAAATAAAACTTATAGAAGAAATAAAGAGTAATTCCATATCGTTTGAGAGTATGAAATAAGAGCACTAACTAAAACGGTTTCAATTATTAATACACGGATTAAAGTTTTACTTATAATTGATTGGTTTTTATATAGAAAATCTATTCTTTTAATGATCTACAAGCATCGGCATCAATTTAGTTTATTACATTTTAGTATAATATTCTTGGAAGGAAACTGCAAATTAAAAGCTACTTGAGTGACAAGTCTCAACATTCCCTTAATTTCATGTGAAATATGTACTATGGGAGAGCCTAGAAGTGAATTAAGAAATTATAAAAACTATTGAAAAAATTTATAAGCAGGGGATTCGAAGTTAAGGCCTTAGTTCTGATACAATGTTAAAAAAAAACCCAAAAAAAAAAGAAAGAGTTTAACATCATTATTTAAGACAAGTTAATAATTAAATTCCCTATATGACAAACGCAATATATGAAAAACATATTTGAAATCACATATCACAAATTGGGCTTTGAAAAATAGCAAACATCATAGTTGTAATAATATTCACAGCAATGAGATAACAATTAAAAAATAAGATAAAAAAAGAGAACACAAATTGAGGCCCTTGTGATCATACAGTTTTCTTAAAAAACAGAACACAAATTCGCTCTTACTCTTAGGTGCTTTAAGATTTGAATGATGTCTGTTTTTAAGGATATAATAGTATTGAATAACTTGGCACACCATTAGGTCATTCATAGCGAACTTTCATTGTGTTGAACTCTATCAAAATGGATATACAACAAAGGAGAAATTAAAGATGATCTAATCCTATTCTTTCATCTATATTACTTCATTTTGAACATTCTATGTATCTTGCATCTCTTTAAAGAAAGAGGGATATGCCAATTTATAGAATTGTGTGATCAATGCATTTAATTTCTTATAAAACGCACTTATGTTCGCTACTTTTAATATCTAACTAAAAGCGTAACTGCTGCCTGTTAAACCTTTAAACCAATTCTTTAGTTAAATTAAAAGTATAACCGCAGCCCCATTAATCACATATTAAATATTTACAAATAATAAATTATGAAATTGTTGCATAACTAATTCCAAATTTAACTAGACATTACAATCTTGGTAACTCTTACTCTTATTCATTCCATCATTATTTTGAGCATACAAATACATTATTTTGACATATTCACGGAGGAGTAGCTCAATTATTCATGACCTTTGTCTTACACACAATAGGTCACAAAATTCTGCTTTAAAATAAGAATCACTATGCTATTTATCCAACATAAACAATTTATTATGGGACTCTCACCTTGTTGAGAGTTCCAAAGTCTGAAACATATAGATAACTTACCTGAAACTGTAGACTTGCACATATTTTGCAACTTGAGAATGAAAATTTGAATGCTGATTCAGCCTGATCTTTATAACAAGAATTTGCCACTGCAGGACAACGACCTCTTCAATGACACTGGCGCATTTTCCAATGGCCTCATCAAGCTTTCACTTCTTCCAACTTTCTTTGAAACAGTTTTCATACTCAAATATCTCTCTTTAGCCAACTGGGTATCTGAATTTCTTGTAGTTTCTTCAGGATCAAAACCATGAATCATCTTAGAAGCTGATAAAGAATCCAAAGAAACTGATCTTCTTATTGGTTGTATCTCATCATCAGGATCTCGATCATTTCTTTCGTTAATATTCCTCCTTTCAACAACACCAATTGCCGATTCCATGTCACTTCTACCACCATTTTCTGACAAAATACCCACTTGTGTACTTTCTCTAGTGCCTGAATTCTCATTATTCGACTCCCATGTTGATGATGATGGTCGTGCTCTAGCTGCATGATTGATCTTGACAATAGGAGAACGGCACAATGGACAATTGGTGTGTGATCTAAGCCAGGTGTCAATACAAGA
>JASUUI010000062.1:0-18761 GCA_030444775.1 Atalantia buxifolia | reverse complement strand
TAGTTATTATTATTTTTATTGTTAATAATGATAATATTAATAAAAATAATTAATTTATCATTATTAACAATATTATCCTTTTATTATTGTTGTTGTTGTTGTTGTTGTTGTTGTTGTTGTTGTTGTTGTTATTATTATTAAATTTTATTAACTTTATTATTTTAGTTATTATTCATTCTTGTTGTTATTATTATTATTATTAATATCTTTATTAACATTTTTTTATTATTAAAATTAAATTTTATTAACTTTATTATTTTAGTTATTATTAATTATTGTTATTAATATTAAATTTATTATTTTATTTATTATTAATTATTGTTTTTATTATTTTTATTATTAAAATTCAATTTTATTAACTATATTATTTTAGTTATTATTAATTATTGTTATTATTATTATTAACATTTATTATTATTAAAATTAAATTTTATTCACTTTATTATTTTAGTTATTATTAATTATTGTTATTAATATTGAAATTTATTATTTTATTTATTCATAATTATTTTTTTTATTATTTTTATAATTAAAATTAAATTTTATTAACTATATTATTTTAGTTATTATTAATTATTGTTATTATTATTATTAACATTTATTATTTTAGTTATTATTAATTATTGTTATTGTTATTTTTATTAAAATTTATTATTTTAGTTATTATTAATTATTGTTATTATTATTTTTATTAATAATAATAATGATAAATGTTAATAATGATAATATTAATAAAAATAATAATAACAATAATTAATAATAACTAAAATATTAAAGTTAATAAAATTTAATAATAATAATAATAATAATAATAATAATAATAACAATAACAACAACAATAAGGATAATATTGTTAATAATGATAAATTAATTATTTTTATTAATTATTATTTTTATAATAATTTTTATTATTACTAATGATAATATTAATAATAATAATTAATAATAACTAAAATAATAAAATTAATAATACTAATTATTATTATTAATGAAATTTAAAATAATAAAATTATTTGTGATTTGAATAAGGGTAATTTAGAAAAAATAAAAAAATTAAAAGGATAAAAAAGTAAATTTTTGTTTCATTCCCAGCCCCCCATGGGAATGAGATTCACATTCCTTATTGCCAAATCACAGAACCCACACATTTTATTCTCATTCCCAAATCATTTTCTTTAAGTAAACATAGTTTTGATTCTCATTCCTCCATTCCCATTCTTTATTCCTAAAAGTAAACACACCATTAGGGTTTTATTTAGCTAAATGCTTCATTATTTATTTTTGGGAAATTATCATTGTACCACCTCTATTTTACCTTATGTTCATCCAACCACTACAAATTCTAATATGTTCTCTGTACCACCTTTCTTTTTAAATTTATATCAATTAACCGCTTTTTGCACTAACACCGTTAAATAATTTAAATAAAATGATAATTTTACCCCAAATAAATTAAAAGACCATTTAATTTAAAAACTTTGAAAAATAAAAAAAATTATAATTATAAAAATATCCTAAATTTAATAAAAATAAAATTCAAAATTAGAATTTTTATTTTTTAATAAAATTATTTTAATAAAAATTATAAGTATAAAAATAATTATAAAATTTAGGGATATTTTTATAATTATATTTTTATAATTTTTAAAGATTTTATAAGATAAAATAGTCTTTTAATTTATTTAGAAACAAAATTATCATTTCGTTTAAATTATTTAACGATATTATCTTAATTGATACAAATTTAAAAAGAAAGGTAGTGTAAAGAATACGTGTTAAAATTTTGTAGTAGTTGGATGAACATAAAACAAAATAAATATGATACAGTGATAATTTTCCTTTATTTTTAATTTTTTATTAAAAAATGGGGCGCGGATCTGGATTCTGGGTTTTTGGTTCCAGGAGCCGTGCTCGAAATTATGTGTATTTAACTATTTTATTTGTAAACGCAGGCCAAATTGCCCGGGTCCGAGCTGAGTGCGTTTCATTGCCAAGCTTACTTCTCACGTCCCTGAAAAGTACTTATAACACCTTTGTGAAGTTTACAATTTTAATCTTACTGAAAATTATTTTAACCTTACTAAAAATTATATTATTAAGAACTTTAACAACCCTTCTCTTCTTTGGATGCATTAATTGACCATCTACATGTTAGAAATTTCTAGACCTGAAAACAAAAGGCCTCAAAACTGAGAAAATTTCCAGCCAAAATACACCAACGAAGAAAACAAAGAGATTTGGGGAAGGTTCTATAACATGGTTAGAGAGAGAGAAAGTCGGGTTATAAAGTTTATTAAAAAAAAAGAAGAAAAAAAGAAAAAAGAGTAAAGTAATATACTAATATGTGTGGACGGCAGTTTTAGAATTGTTGTCGTGTCAATTAGCTTTCTTGTAAATTATTATTATTACCATTTGATGGGGCATCCTTAGGAGAAAGGCCTTATATGGAAATTTGAGGGGTTTCAAAAGCTCAAATCTTTCATAAAAGGATAAATATGGGCTTTTAAATTCGACCCAAATAATTGTTCAGGAATTTCAAAACAGAGGCCCAATTTAAACTATTACTGTCAGAGCAATAATCTTTATATCCC
The DNA here is from genome assembly GCA_030444775.1 of Atalantia buxifolia. NCBI lineage: Eukaryota > Viridiplantae > Streptophyta > Magnoliopsida > Sapindales > Rutaceae > Atalantia > Atalantia buxifolia. The sequence continues at coordinate 16,170 of JASUUI010000062.1, read as the reverse complement.
TAATATCCTTATAACACCCCTTTTTTTTGTGTAATCATAATTCTATTATAAAATGAAATTACAAAAAAGAAAAAATATGAATTTATTGAAAAACTAAAATATCTTTACACCTTCTTTCAAAAAAAAGTTACCCCTACAAATCATGAGTCCTTCTATCTTTAATTTAAATTGTAATCTAGGATATAATTAATTTCTTGATAAACTCAAAATAATTTTGTAACAATGAATAAATAATTTACTTACTGATAAGAATTTTTTTTTAATAGAGAATGTGCTTATAATTTCATTACTTTCTTTAAGATGATACTATAATTTAATTAAAATTTTATCGTAATTTCTGTTCTTTTTTATAATTTTCATCAAGGGAATAATCATAAATATAAAAATATTTATGAATTTTAAATTTTTAAGAGCATATTTTTTATTAAACCTTAAAATAAATGAAAATTGTACAAAACTTTTGTCCAGAAAATTTCTCATTAATATTCATTTTGAGGCTTTTAACATTTGAGTCCTTTACAAATAAATAAAATGACACTCATACCTCTGCACATCTCACTTTGTTGGCTTAAGTTTTATTTTACCTTTACAAGTCCGCCAATCTTAATTTATCGATTAGTAAAATACAAATTTCGAAAATCAGATTTTCCACCAAATACAATACATGCAACGAAAGGGATTCAAAAATTAAATTGAGGTAAAAAAATTAAAGTAACATTTATTCACACAATCCCACTATAAATTTGGGAAAAGAAAGCATCCAAAAATTCAAGTTGGTCACGTTTCGCCATCCTTTGTCTTCAATCCTCGTTTGAAACTAATAAAAGTTCACTTAAGCGTTTGCAAAAATTATATGCAAAAATTTTTCAATAATGCTTGAAAAGAACTTTATCGAAATCAATCCCCACAGAAAATCATGCACACGACATGGGAAATTCTCAGGTCCCGCTTTGAGTGCCCTGATGCCATTATTATTAGCCCATACCAAGCTGGATAACACTGCTTTAAAGAAATCATTTCACGTTTAATATTTGTTTGCTTTGGTGGGGGTATTCTGTACGACACAGAACAAGTACTTACTATTGAATCAGTACTGCACAACCTAAGCAACTCTTAAAAAGCAACCAACTTTAAATTAGAATGCACGGCTTACGTATGGTACTGAACATTTTCCATAATTAAATAAATAGACTTTCTGTAATACAAGATTTGTTATCAAACCTAAGAAACTGTATCCATCGTTACATTATAAATTTACACCACCATCTAATTGCATATCACAATATGACAGCGTCAGCATTATGCCGGCATGTTTTCCTTTATTCGTTTCTGTTATTATTAAATTTAATTAAATACTGGTTTTAACTATTACTTATTAAGTTTAATTAATTATGATTATTTTTTAAACTAGCATCAACCTCATTACCACCGCAAACATTTGCCATCCATTGTCATCGTCACCGCCGGCCGTCATATTTTAATGTTTGTTCATGCTAAATTTGATGCGGTGTTACAGGCACGAAATGTATATGCAACATGAAATCATACTAAAAACAAAAAAGTGATAAACGGGTTAATTAATTTGAAGAAATTCCAAATTTTCATAAACATGCTTTTGGTCTTTTAAGGGACTAAATACCTCTCAATACAACTAACAAGTTGCCAAATAATATTTCAAACTTTTGTTATTGAGGTTGATGCTAGTTTAAATTCTAGCTTACGTATAAAATTAATTCAAAAGAATAGGAGTAAAGCTAGACACCACTAGCCTAAACTAAGGCAAATAATTAAGACACCACTAATCTAAACTATCGCAAATAATTAGCTAATTAACTAAATACTAGTTCACTAAGTCAAGTACACGTTAACCACAAGCAATGAGCTAAAAACGATTTAAAATAAATAAAATATAAAACAGTGATCGTAGCATTTCTTCCCCTTAAAAATACCGGATGGACTTTATTAAAAAGTCTTCTCTCTTCAACATACTCCTCTAATGTTGACCATGTTAATATCCTTCCCGATTGTGTTTATACGAGTCTTGTCTCCTTCCAACCATAATGGCTGCTTCAAGGCATGTAGTGTGCATTAACCAAACCTTTGGATTTGTTCCGAAATCAAACATTTATGAGGATACTCCTTGACTTTTTACATTCCAAAAAGGTCATTAAATTTTTTTTGGTATGTGCACCGTGGATTACTTCATCAGTAAGATTTGTTCCTCAGTTATTGCCCAGCTTTGATAACAAATGTTACGGACGCGAATTATCTAAAACAGAAAATCAAACAAAACAAAAAGAACAAGTGATAAGTAAGTTAATTTGAGAAAATTGAAATCTTCATAAGCATATTTTTAATACTTCGAAGGACCAAATACCTTTAAATACGACTAATCAATTAATAAATAATACTAAATACTAGCTTACATAAAAGTTAAAACTAAATAATAAGAGTAAAGCTAGACACCACTAGCCTAAACTAAGGCAAATAATTAATTAATTAACTAAATACTAGTTTATTGAGTCTAAGTATACGTTAACTACAACCAATAAGATAAATATATTAGGAAAAATATCTCACATGATACAAACATTACCATAAAAAATTTTATATTGCTAATTTGTTGAAGTAATTAATTACGTAATTCTTATAGTCCATCAATTAGACATACATTGCAGATTTGCTTATTTTTATTGGAACACCTATAATTAGAGAAAGGAGGGATTTCCTTTTCATTTTTATTATTTTTTAGCAACAGAAAGACAATGCTGCTAATGTTTCTTCCTATGGTTTGTCTCCATCTGGATAACATTGTTTTAATCAATTTGATTCCTTAGTGCAGTCTTTTTGCTGTGATGTAATCTGAAGAGTATCATACTATTAAACAGTGGATGCAATAACATATTGGCAGAATATGTATCAGGAATTGGTGACCCTAGCTATTCGATCAATCATCGTCAATCGCATGCGCATGCCATTGGTCAACTGGGGTCTGTCCATGGGACAATTTTATTCAATTAATAAAATCATATATATATATTAAAGAAGAGAATACGACTTTCCCTACCGTTTTGGTTTTATCAATTATTCTTACAATTTTTGATATCTTCTATTTCTTTGATTTATTATTTTTTTTCTTAACAAAAAATAATTGTTGTTTTTAGATCGAGTTAGTTTTTTGTGAAAGATTTAACATCAGGCAGAGGAATATAATAACCCAAAAACTAAATAAGGAAAAGTCAATATCCCTATATAATAAACATCTCCGCATTTATGATGATCTCTTTACTGTCTCCTTTTAATTTCATAATAAAAGACAAATTCTTTTGTAAATTATTTTTTTACAAATTAAAATAACATAAAACTAATTGGTTGATAGTATCAAATGACCGGCATAATTTATTTTTATTATTTTACATTTTCAATATTATGTCATGTCCAAGTACCTCAAATGTTAACCAATCATAAGTTTTGAAGAGTGTAAGTTGTTTTCCATTGTGGTTAGGCTAATATTTAGGGAAATGTTAACCATTGGGACTTAGTCAGGTCTGAGAACCCCGCCTCACAACTATGAAGACATGCAGTTCGAGGCCTCACGACGCATGTAAGGGCTTATTTCCTTCCTTAATTATGATATATAATTAAGTGAAGGCAGTCTTCTCCTTTTTGAAATATGAGTGGAATAAACACCCTTGAATATTAAAAATGGTAAATATTAGTTGTAAATCTTATATAATATGAGTTGTAATCTGAGCATTAGTCTCATGTAATTCAAAAATAAAAAGATTTAGGGAAATGTTAACCAATCTTAAGCTTTGAAGAGTGTAAATTCTTTTGCATTGTCATCACGCTCGTATTGGTTGCTCCAATAACCAATCATTCTTCATATTGTTTTGCAAAGGTTTGGTTGGGAATAAAAAGTTTCACCCATTAAAAATCAACATTTGTCATTTATTATTACTCGAATTCCGCCATGACTAATGCAAAATATATTCACAGCCGGTAAACTAGGCTCAGGGGATTTGTATTGCGTTGTCTGTGTTTTTATTCCTAGTCTTCATTGTAATAGTTTTGTGTAGATTTTGGGTGAAAAAGGTTATTACGTTCTCACGTCTAGGTGAGATTGATTCATTTTTACTTTAACAAAATCCTAGTTCTTCCAGGTTTATATATATATATATATAAGAAAAGGTAATATGCAGTTCATATAGATATATATTCTACGAATCCCAAAGTGTTTAAATTGAAGGTGGCCTCGGGAGGAAAAAAAAAAGAAAAAAGAAAAAGAATTATTTGTACAACTACTGAGCAAGATGATCAACTCATTTTTGTGCAATAGTCACTAGATAAAAAGTTGACGGAATGAAAGTAACATATGAACAAAAGAGACCATTCTTTTAATGTTATGTCAACCACACCACTATAGAGATGTTTCATATCATTCATGTTGCTTCTTATTCTAATCTGAGACCCTGCCCTATCTGCTCCAAATAGAAACCTATTTTGATAGAAGAGGTTCTCTTTTTTCCATTTGTTGACCCCGTTGTTATGCATTATATAGTGCTCTTTTTTATTCTTATAATTGATTATGAGACAGTTAGTATCCCTTGTACGGTTGATAGCACTATGAACAAATCCTGAACTGGATCCTCTTTTTTCATTTAAATAAATAAATCAAGGAAATAGATATATGTATTTATGTCCCATACATACATTTACTTTTATTATTATTCCAAATACGAAGTCAGGTAGACAGTCTAATATGTCCACGGTATTCCCAATCTATGATATCCATGCAAATTAAGGACTATAACTAAGCTTTGTCAAACAGAATATAATTCTGAAATCGATCCTAATTTGTACTATAACATCTGGATTTTTTTCTGGATATTTTTTTTTTGTCATCAAAAGAGAGTTGTAACATAGCGACTCTCTAAAAGATCACTCATCTGAATCGTTTTTCATATTTTAATTTACTTTTAATAAGAATTTAGATCATTAGAGAATTCTGATCGTCTGATTCGTGAAAGAAAATTAAAAAAAAATAATGATAATAACAAAAATAATTTTCGGCTTTTATTGTACTCATCACCTCGGGAATACATATGTAAACAGATGGAAAATTTTGATCGTTATTGAACTCATCAACTTCGGAATACATATGTTAACAAACTGCAAAACTTGATCATTATTGAAAAGAGACAACCAAAATAAAACAAACGACGACGTATTGTAGCAACGGGAAATGAGGCTGTGACTAATTCAATACCATGAAAAGTCTTTCTTCCAATTAACTTCATCATTGCTAAAATAAAATCCATCTTCTTTCACTAACCAAGAGCACTTCCTGAAAAGATTACACCGGAGACTGTCCCTAGGAACCTTAAAAGCATGAAAACGCCTGCGTTTTTGGTCCCATTTCATGGTGCACATGAAATCAGTAGTGCCCCAAATCTTGGTCCGAAGCCTCCACCCGTAATCATCGCCTGCCTGGAGAGCACGGCCGCCCATATCACCTTCCTCGGACGAGCACCAAATCACCAAAGCCAATGAAGAGTTGTTTGTGAAGCCATTGATTACACGAACATCGTATTCTACGCCGTAGAAATGCTGTGGTTGTAATACGGACGTGAATATGATGCCTATGGCAAGACAGAATATTAGCAGAATGCTATTCAGAGTCTTCATGTTGTAAAGAAGAGAGCGCAAAATGATAGTGTTGTTTCTCCTTTCTCCAGTGTGCCTTTTAATGAAGTTAATTAGACTGATTGTTATGTAGCAAATATACGTGACCCCTCTTTCTCTCTCTCTCTAAAAGCTTATGCATAGTTAATGCCCACCCATATACTTACCTTATACAAAAAATTGTATGGATATCGAAATTTAATACTGATGGATACGCTGATTGTTTGACAGATATGGATAGATTTGGAAATTACTACAGGAGGATAAATGTTCTATAATCTGTGTATATGAGTGTGTGTGTGTGTGCACAGTTACATACACGCACAAGCGAGTCTTTGCTCAAATCTTATACAAAAAATTGTATGGATATCGAAATTTAATACTGATGGATACGCTGATTGTTTGACAGATATGGATAGATTTGGAAATTACTACAGGAGGATAAATGTTCTATAATCTGTGTATATGAGTGTGTGTGTGTGTGCACAGTTACATACACGCACAAGCGAGTCTTTGCTCAGGTGTGGACATGGCGAAATTTAAATTGGGAAATTATCCAAAACACTTTTGTTTGTTACTTCCGTAGTAGTAATTGGATATAACTATTTAGGAGTAAGATAGTTTTTTTTTGTGATATAATTTAAAAATTCAAACAAATCTAACGTGAAACATGTGAAAAATAGATGATAATTAACAAGATTTTATTGAAAAATTTTTAGAATACAGACTTTTTGAATTACTTTTTAAAGTATTGAGGTCAACAAGATATATAATTACCTCCATGGACTTTATAGCACTAAAGACACTGTCCAATTTAAATGTCGCGTGCAAAGTTCTGCATTTAAAAACAAGTTTCTGGTGCAGGCAACAAAAGAAAATATGAATTTGCACAAAGGCACATATATGGAATAATTTTTTTTTTTTAAAAATATTGTTTCGACCTTATTTAATTCGGGAAAAAAATGAATGACTTTCTAATTAATTATATGAAATAAAGACATTAATAGAAAATTATAATTTAGTTCACACCATTTGATGGAATGTACCATAACTTATCAGTAGGAACGATGCCAAGTGCCTTTTGAATATATGCTGAGCTGTGATTGCCTCATTCGCGATTAGTTACCAAAGACGTCTGCTTTAATGCTGAACAACGATCACAGATTATGTTTATCCAATAATCATTTCAAAAGCGATATGTGTGTGTGTGTGTGTGTATACACACACACACACACACTTCCTCACTTATGTATATGATAGCAAGGAATTTTGATTCGGCCAGACAAAAGATCCATTAAACAAATGTCAAGTTGTCCAAAATGGATAAACAACTCTAGACTTATAAACAACTAGAGTGGTCTTTCTTGCAAGTTGCAACTTATAAAAGAGACTCAAAAATTCATTTTCCAATGGAAAAATGATGATAAAATGTTTATGACCAATTGTTACATAAGATATGCACTTTTAAGATACAAATCTCTTTACTGTTTTGAGCCCTCCACAATAATATTGATAGCAGTAAGTAGCTACGATTTAATTTCTTTTATGTTCTAATCTAATCTTCATCAATAATTCCTTTCAGTTTTATTCAGCAAAAACTCAAAACCTGAAAAGAATCTTATAAAGAGGGTGCAATACACTGTGCATAACGAAAAAATTTTCGTTTCTCACGAGATTTTTGCTCGAAAACCAGGTGTACGATCCACTTTTATCACAGTTTTAAAACTTCTTTAAAAAAAAATCCACAAATGGGTTTGATACGATACATATGATTACTAAATAATTTACTTTTGATTACATTTAATCTGTGATGGTCGGGACTACAAATTTAGGAGAACTATTTTATCCTATCTTACTCTTATTAATCAAAGAAAAACAACCCGGGAGAAGAAATGATTGTAACATCTCTAAAAGTGTCAATTAAATTTAGCCAAGTGGTTCCTAAAATTGAAAAACGACAAAGCCATAAAGCCCAATAATCCCTCAATTTGCAATTTTTAAATAATATACGACTTGGTTACTATCACAAGAGAGATCAAGTTGTTGATTAACATGCGTTATATTTTGTCATTATTTAGCCCACTCACCACTAACAGCGAAAATGAAACTTAAAAAGAATTATTACACTCTAGTTCATCTATTCAATAGACATAACATTACATTATGATGACCATTACTTTAATTTGCAATTGCAAAGCTATAACAACAAAGGCATTTTATTTTTTTTTTTATTAACCAAATGTGGCACTTGAACGAAGTTTTTGTTGCTAGATCGTGGTTTCCATAAAAAAACTACTAACTAAAGTAACAGTTATGCTAATAAAATATTCTACCACCATTTTATGAGAGAGTCATTTGAAGATTATTTATTTATTATTATTTGTTTTATCTTTGAGATATGAGCCAATATGTTCTTAACCAGCCAAAGCGGTTTTTTTTTTAGAAAACTTAAGCAGTTGCTTAGGGCACACTACATGTGAAGACCTGAAAATTTTTCTAAAATTATATTTATTAAGTTATTGATTTATATATTTATTCTGATTTTCTAATAATCTTTTCTATAAATAAATTATCAAATCCCTATAAAATATCTTTCTAACGTTAGAATTAACCCTTTTAATCCTACTTATTCCTACAAAATCTCTATTAATATTATTTCATTTAGAACTCTATAAAAGCCAGATATTTGTTATCCATTAATATTTTTAATCAATAAAAAAAAGTCACCACACATTCGATGCTTTGGTGCTTAAGATTAAAAAACAATCTTTAATTTCTCTTAAGAAACAAAAATCAAGTACTTCCATTGATCGTTGTTGCTTAAAGCTTCAACCCATCAAAGTAAAAGTTCTCAACAGTTCAAGTTTTTTCTTTCTATTCTCTTCTTAATTAGTTGTGTTATTTAATTTTTGTTGTTTCTTTTCCAAAAAAATTATTGTGTTTATAGGTTGTTTCTTTTAATTATCTAACATAATCGTTTGTCTATTCACTAAAAAAAATGTCCACTAGGAAATGTCCATCATGATATGAAATCCTTCAGAAAAATAGAAGAATAGAAAAGTTAGTTTAATCTCAAAAGAGAGCTCTTGATAAGCTTATTAAAAGTAGTAAAAATGATGTAAATTTGAGTAAAGAATCAGTAATTGATGAACAAACTCAAACTAAATAAAATGATGATGAACCAATTAATGAAAACAATGATATTGAAGATAATAATGATTAGAATTGTAATAATACCTTACAAGAGACTACAATAAAAATATGAATGAATGTGAAACTAGAGACGAAACTAAAGATTTTGAAAAGTTGTCTTTTCCAAATAATAATTATGTTCCTGATAGATAGAAAAATATATATAGATAATAAATTAAAAGATTTCCTAGCAAAGTCTAATTAGAGATAATGATTTAATTTTTCCAAAGGATGAATTTTCTATACATTTCTCCACTACATGTTACATTAAAAAACTAACTAATAGAGAAAAATATAATAGAAGATGCCTAGTTTACTCAAAAGAATTTGATAAATTATATTAATTTTGCAGCAAACTATTCAATACAAGCTCTAATAAAAGTCAACTACGTAATGACAGAACTAACAATTGAAAAAACATTAGTATTAAACTTAAAAGTTATGAAACAAGCAATGAACATATTACTAATATGAAATAGAAGTAATATTATTGAAGAAAAGAACAACTGAAAAGATATTAAAGAAAAAATCAATAAATAAATAGATCATTGGGAAAAATTACTAATAAGAATCATTACCTTTGTAAAGAGTCTTGCTAAAAATAATTTAGCATTTTGTGAAAGAATGAGAAGATATACGAAGAGAACAATGGAAATGTTTTAAGTTCAATTGAAATGATTGCAAAATTTGATCCAACAATGCATGCGGGAACATGTTAGACATATTGAAAATAGTGAAATTCATAATCATTATTTTGGACATAACATGCAAAATGACTTGATACAAATGTTAGCATTTGAAATAAAAAATGCAATATTAGCAAGAGTAAAGAAGAAAACTACTTCTTAATTATACTTGATTGTGTTTCAGATACAAGCCATTAAGAATAAATGTCTATTGTATTAAGATATGTAGATATTTCAAAAAATCTAATAAAAAAAGGAAGAATATTTTTGGGATTCTTAAAAGTTAATGACTCTATTAGGAAAGGCCTCTTTAATGAACTAATAGATACAATAAAAGTTTTTGAACTTGAAGCTAATGATATAAAAGGATAAAGATATGATAATGGTTCTAATATGAAAGAAAAATACTAAGCTGTACAAAAAAAGATAATTAGAAATCAATCTTAGAGCATTTTATACATCATGTGATTGTCATAGTCTTAATTTAATGCTTTGTGACATGGCTAAATCTTGTCCTAAACCTATATCATTTTTCAAAGTTGTACAATAAATTTTTCGTTATTTTCTTCTTCAATGAAGTGATGTAAAATTTTACAAAATAATATACCCAATTTAATTGTCAGATCATTGTGACAAACAAGTTAGGAAAATCATGCTGAAAGTGTGAAAGCAATAATATTTCAAGCTTCATAAATAAGAGATGTTTTACTTGAATTAGAAGAAATTAGTGAAGAATTTAAAATAAAGAGTGAAGCTAAGTGATTAGCAACATATGAATTGCGAAATTTTGAATTCATAGTAGGTATGATTATTTGTGATATATTACTTGTTGTTAACTTTATAAGTAAGATCTTGCAAAAATAAGGTATGCATATTAATATTGCCATAGATTAGTTTAAAGGTCTTACTTTTTTTTTTTTTGAAAGCTGTAGAGAAAATGGATTCACGTTTGGTATGATTTCAGCCTAAGAAATATCAAGTGAAATGGAAACAAAACCTAAATTTCATGAAAAATGTGTAATTTGTAGAAAAAATAAATTTGATGAAAATATTAGTAAAGAAAGAATTTTGTCTCCGAACGAGTCTTTTAGAGTTAATTATTTTATACACATAGTAGATTAAGCTATTTCTTCAATAATGAGTAGATTTCAACAATTTCAATTGTATGAGAATATGTTTGAATTTTTGTTTAATTTCAAAAAATTACAACTGTTAAGTGATGATTTTTTAAAAAATTATTGCATTAATCTTGAAAATGCTTTAAAACATATTAGGTTTTCTGATATAGATTGATTAGATTTGTTTTCAAAGTTAAGAATTTTAAAAGATGTTTTTCTAATGTGTACTTAATTATTTGATTTAAAAAATTTGATTCTTTTCCAAGTGCATATATCGCTTATAAAATATTATTAACAATAACAGTAACAATTGCTTCTGCAGAAGAAGTTTTTCAAAATTAAAATTGATTTTAAATAAATGGATTAACTATATTGTCTATTGAGAAAAATATATTAGTAGAATTAGAATATAAAATTTTCATTAATAATTTTGTATCTCCAAAAGCTACAAAAATTAATTTTAAATAAATGAACTTTTAATAAAATTAATACACATGTTTGACTTTAAATTTTCTGAAAGGTTCAATTGAAACAATTCACCTAAGTCCCCAAAATTGGTTGAGCCTCCGTATTAACTAGAGGTAAAAAAAAAAGGAAGAATACTATTTTATCTATCTTCGGGTTTTGATTATGTCACCTGCCAAAAATATAAGAATATATACTAGCAGATATAATCTAATATATACATTTAAATAAAACTATGAATCAGAATAATCACAATATATATGGTTATAAGGCTATAATTTGCAAGCCATTTTTTCTGGTTCCTAACGCCCATACACACACATGAAACTATTCATTGGTCAAGTAGTGTGTTGAGTTGTGTCCCATATTGGGTAGAAAATGGGAGATGCTTGGGTTTATAAAGAGGTACGTCACTCCACCTAAAAGGCTAGTATTTTGGGTTAGATACCTAGAAATCTTATGCTAAGTCCCCACAACATAGTGAGTACTTACTCATCTTATTCTTGAGATTGAAAATTTGAATTATTCTACATGCATTGTGAAAGTTGATTTTCTTTAAAATATTTTAAAATAATTTTGATATATATCATGGGTAAGGATGTCCTCGTCAAGGGATTGGCCGAATTATTTTCAAATATATTTCTTTGACTTACAACCTGTATTTGAATCCTGAGGAATAAGCGGCTAAAAAATCAATTTTAAATTTGTCGACATCTATATTCTAAAAGGAGAAAAAAAAATCATGAACAACGATATAAATTTCCTTCAAGTTTGTCAAAAACAAATACCTAAAAGCTAGTTCAATAGATAAATTTTGTCTAAAACCTATATTTTTAGTCCAATAATTAATCTCAACTTATATGAGATAATTTCCCTCTGGCACTTGTGTGTGCGTGTGTGTTTGTGTGTGTATTAAATAGCAATTAGAGTTTTAAAACTCTTAACTATCTTTTGAGAAATTCTAAAATGCCTATAATATATTACAATCAATTGATGCATGTATGACATATGTAATTGACTTTAATATAACCACCACTTGCATAATAGTTTTTCAAAATAAATACAAACATGTCATAGTATCATTTGTTTATTGTATGGCTGAGATGGTACTTCTGATGTATTCTAAAGTTTCTCTTATCTGTTGTATCTAACTTAACAATGTATTAATTATTTGATTTCATTGTGAGTTGTGCTTGTTGGTTGAAGTGAATGGAAATCAATAAAATTTTCATCTCTTACATGTACTCTACAGATCTTTAAATATAAATTTATCTTAATTTTTCATTTTTTTTCTTGATTCCAATCTACTAATCATTTGTGAAAGTATCAAATAATAGTCAGTGAGTGACTTTATTTTTAAACTTCTGGTTTCGATTTTAAGCTACTCTCTTTCGTTAAAATTGTGCATATCATTACCCTATACTCGTCATTTTATTAAATAAGCATAGCTATAAACCTAACTGATACTCAAAATTTAACTTAAAGTAGAAGGTTATCTTTAATTCAAACTCATATTATTAATTAATTCATTAATTACTCTAAAGGATTTACGATATTTAACTATCTTAAAGAAGCCTATCTATAAACATAACTGATATTCAAAATTTAACTCAAGAATTGAAGGTTATCTTTAATTCAAATTTATATCATTAATTATCTCATTGTTTAACTATCTTGTGATTTATCAATAATCAAATCAAAATTTACCAGACGAGTTTGTACCTCATTATCCTTACAGAAGTTGGACACAACTTATATATAGCTAAATGTGTATGTTTACGATCAAGCATTTTAAATTTATTTGCTTAATATTCTTGGGGAATTTATTTATTTCGTTAAATCAATTTTCACTTCATAGATAAAAACGAAAGGATAAGAATTTAATATTGGGTGAGTTTGTGCATAATAGTGAATCAATGATTTTTAGACAACATAAACAAAAAAAGATAAAAATTCAAAATAAATTCTGATCATTGATTCAATTCTCAGTAAAAATTCCACTTAGCACTTAATCATAATCCAAAAGACACCCATGGGCCATGAACCGGATCTAAATCATCGAGAATTTCTAAAGATCAAATATCAGAAACTTTTTTTTACTAATTTAATGTGCTAATGGATGCATGCTTACATGTATCTAAACCCCCTTCATGTATATGCATGCAAGCCTGCGTAATAAGCAAAATATATAGTTAATAAGATTCAGCAACTACCAAGCATATTCTTCTTCATAAGCAGAATGGTCAGCAATATAGAGATAAATGCCGTTGGGTGACACCTTCCAATTGAGAGATAAATGTCCAATCTTGACGCCCGAGAACATCCCTTAATTAATTATAAATCTCAAAATAACCTCCGGTGCTCATCTCACAAAACACTGATGGCTTCGATGGACATTTCCCGATGCCGTTTTCGATCACTTAAGCTTTTGTGGGAGCCACAGTATTTCTGCACGAAACTTTTCTGTCGATTTCAATGGACATTTAGGTCCTGGGTCACCATTTCATTGTCCACGGACACTGTAGTACAAGTTACAAAAGGGTAGCTTGAAGTTGCTACTAGTGCTATAAACAAAATAATTAAGGCATAAGTGTTCTGATGATTCATGGTCTAATAATAATGATGTACTGATGGAATACATGATTAATAAAGGAGGCTTGGTACTGATCTTTTTACAGCTAGCTAGGTTTGTGAATTGTGATAAATAACTATAATTGAGTTGTTAGCGTCAACATAATATTGTGATGAGAAGCTTTTATGGAGAGCCTAGACGAAAATGAAATAGCAAAAAAAATTTAGAAATTACATGCCAACTTCGTAGACAACTAGAAATCCAATGTGTGCACATCAAGCATTGAGTAATATTCCTTACTAAAGTACCAATAATGAATATATACGTATGCAAATCTTCCCATTTAATTTTTTTTAATTTAATTTAAATTTGTGATATTGATAATATGTGAAACAATAATAAGAGAAAATAAATAATTTTTACTCACAAATTATGACTACCTGTCTGTTCATAACCTCTAATAGTCTATGCTCAAATCTCCATATAACTGTTCCACATGTCGTCAACGTGATACATTTATACAATATTTATTCCAGAGTAAAACATTTACAACATGTCATCGTTGTTTTTAAAATACACACGACATGTCATTCATCTAATGCCTCTAAATTGTATGACATATCATCTATACGATGAATTTATAAACGACAGATCAAACAATATGTACTCCGAAGTAATTATTTTACATGTTGTACATGTTCCATAAATATTTACAATATATCATCCATATAATTAGTTTACAAAGAACATCTCATTTATTAAATTTAAATAAAATTTTTATTTTTAAAATTTATTTTTTTATAAAATTCAATAAAATAAAAAGAAAAATAATGTCAGTAAAAAAAAAAAATCTTCTTGAATTTAAGGAGGAGGCAAATCAAACTAGGAAATTCGAGGATAACCATTGGCTAACAAATCTGCGACGTCCTTACCTCCCGAAAAAAGTTAGTACTATAGAAGGACGTACGAAAAATCATTACACGAAATTTGAGCCAAAGCTAAAAAGACTTGTTGAGAAGGCAAGAGATAGCACCCCATTCTCCAACCTCAGTCATAGGCTTGGGTGATTATTTTTTGAGTTGTACTATTGGCACCCCTCTAAAACTCTTCTGAAATCCCTTTTTTAATAATGCTAAGCTTAATATCAAAAATACCCTTATTTCTAAATAAATACATTTAATTTGTGAATCTTTTAATTTTCTATTATTTTCTCACTCTTCACAAACAAACATTTATGGGTGATAAACTTCTTGATAAAAAATAATTAATTAAATAAAATATCTATAAGATTATAATGTAAAAAAATTTATTATGAGCCTTAAAAAAAATAGATAATTTTGTCAGAATGTATTTTGTTTATTATCAATAGATTATCTTAGTAATTGAAGAAAAATTTATAGAGAATTTGAGGAAAAAAAATTTCATGTGTGAGTTTGATAGTAGAGAAAATATAAGAGTTTTTTTTTTAAGAGAGAAAATACAAAAGTTTGAAGTGAAATAAAATAAATGTGAGACATATTAGAGTATTTGTCCTTAAATGTAATTTTAACTTACTAAAATAAATAAATGATTTTAAATATCTAATAATTAATAAATTAATACTAGTATGTTTACTTTTCTTTTAAGTTAATTTAATTAGTCAATTCGAATCATAATACATAAAACACAAAACACAAGACAGTATTGATATAATCCAACCTAATCATAATTTATCTTACCCAATCAAATCCAATAGTCAAATCTGATATACCGAATATGTTCTTGTATAGCTACAAAAATTATTAAAATTATCGAAACACTGCATCTTCTAGTAACATAATTTGACAAGTTTACAAAGTAGACATCTAAATTTAGGACAGTTGTATGCGTCTTGCTCTACCAAAAATAATACCAAGCACAATATTGTAACTCATCTATTTTTCCTAAAACCCAGGGAAATAATAGAATAGGAATATCATTTGAATATTAATGCCACTCACTCTACACAGGCCAACACGCAATATATGATGAAACATTTGAACTACTAGATGGAGAAATTGCCTCTCATTGGTCTGGACGACCTAGCTAGTGCAAGTGGATCCTTAAGCTAGCTGTTCACCTCGACAAGATCCAATGAGAGGAAGGAACATGCGCGCTCCAAGTGAAGTAAGTGCAGAGATCGATTTGACAAGTGATGATGGTCTCTTAAATAACGGCGGTCACAATATTTTCTAGACCAGAATAAAATAGAGGGTTCCAAGTAAGGGATTCTCAAGTTGAAACAAATACCTCTCTGTGTATCAAGCTTGTTAATTCTAAAGTTGCATATGCATAAAATTTATTTTTTCAGGAGCCTAATGACCCAATAGCGAGTCTTCCATAAGCTTAAAATTTCAGTCATTAGTCCTATGGGAGGCTCCAGTCTCTAGTACCCAGTTGTAAGTTATCCAAACCATAAGAAACTTTGTTAAGA